>VACF01000541.1:68733-256257 GCA_006891605.1 Pleurozium schreberi | reverse complement strand
TTGGAATAAAGATTTAGTTAAAACATCAGCTATCATTTTGAATGTTGGAATATGACAAAGCTAAATTTTTTTTTGGCAAGAATTTTTTTCTTTGTGAAATGATATTGGGTATCCACATGTTTGCTTCAGGAATGATATTTAGGATTGTTGCCTTAGAGCAATAGCACTTTGACTGTCAAGATAAATTATGGTAGGATTTGATTGTGAAAAAACTAATTCTCTTAACAAATGTCTTAACCACATAGCTTCAACTACTGCTTTTGATAATGCCATGGATTTTGATTATGTGGATGATAAAGAAATTGATTGTCTTAAGAAATAACACCACCACCTAAAAGAAAACAAAATTCAGAGGTGGAAAGATGAGTAGCATTATCTCATGCCCAATCCACATTGGAGCCTCTATGTAAGATCTCTCCATTATCTTGTTTAGGGAAAGGAAAGTGCCATAGGAAAGTGTTCATTTAATATATCTTAGAGTGCATTTTAAAGTTTGAATATAATTATTACCAAGATTAGAAAAATATTGTGCTAAGCTACATATTGCATAAGCACACTCTAGTTTGGAATTGATAATAGCATACATTAAACTGCCAACAATATTAGAATAAGAAAATGCTAGTTGTTACATTGGACGTTGGTGGGCCGTCTATTAGTTAAAAATAGACATCTATATATTTTAATATTAGTTCTATAATTGCAAGTTAGAGTTAACTCATAGTTTRGTTGATCAATATTTATTTTTATGTTTGCTTTTAYTTTTCGCCKTRGGAAAGGAGTTTAGGGTTTTGAAGGCGGCTAGGGTTTGTAGGAGGGTATTTAAAGGCTAGGCTTCCACCTTTGGGTCTCTCTTTTCCTGAGCTTTCTTTGGCTTTCTCTTGTATTGCTTTGGGGTTTTTTCCAACTTGGAACTTGAGATTACCTTTGCTTGGATATGATTGTCTTTTGGATTCTATTGTTGGTTTAGGTGTGAGGATAGGTTTCTTTTAGAGACTTTCTTTTCTCCTTTCTTTCTCAAACACTTACCACAGCCAGGAACCTTGTATTTTTCCGGATAGATCGGGACTCTTACGACATTTGTGGTGAACCCAACGGGAAAGGAGAAAAGAAAGAAAGGATGTCATAAGAATGGCAGTCTATCCGGAAAAACACGAGGTTCCTGGCTATGATAAGTGTTTGAGAAAGAAAGGAGAAAAGAAAGTCTCTAAAAGAAACCTATCCTCATACCTAAACCAACAATAGAATCCAGAAGACAATCATACCCAAGCAAAGGTAATCTCAAGTTCCAAGTTGGAAAAAACTCAAAGCAATACAAGAGAGAGCCAAAGAAAGCTCAGGAAAAGAGAGACCCAAAGGTGGAAGCCTAGCCTTTAAATACCCTCCTACAAACCCTAGCCGCCTTCAAAACCCTAAACTCCTTTCCCAAGGCGAAAAATAAAAGCAAACATAAAAATAAATATTGATCAACCAAACTATGAGTTAACTCTAACTTGCAATTATAGAACTAATATTAAAATATATAGATGTCTATTTTTAACTAATAGACGGCCCACATCACGACAACGTTATTATTGACATAAAAACACAAGTTGTTTTATTAGACATCTACTAAAATCCGTCACAAAAAATGGTAATGTCACATAAACCACAAGTTCCTTACAATGTCGTCTAGCTTGGTCTCAAAGATAAGTATACTCAAAACCAACAATACACTTACAACCAACACTATGYACTATTGTTGTACATTTGATGTCTCTAATATAGAACTCTGATTGTTAGGGTCAATTTTTTTATTTTGTCATTTGTATTCCAATACAATAAAAYCTATCCAACATTTTCAATTTTATTAAGTATCTACTTCCTAGAAAAGAACATGTTCACATTGTAAAAAGATGGAGCATTATTTCTCTTGGAATAATTTTTTTTAAATAAAATAAAATATGGGTAATTTGTAAAGCATTGAAAATAGGATTACTCTAGAAATTCAAACCTAGAAAAATTAATCTCTAGCTAAAAGTTATTTAGAGAAAAAGCACAATGGAAAATTCTAAGAAAATAAAGACTTTGTTGTTTGATTTTTAGAAAATAGTAAAACAATTAAACTAAATTAAACTAAAATATCCATTTTACTAACTTRAATATACTYTCTTCAACCATTTTTATCTTTGGAAAAAAGAAAATTGTGTTTTGGGCACTTGCTCAAAGGTAGTGCACTTTGAGCACATGTGGAAGGTGGATACTTTATTATTTTGAGAAAATCTCTTTCTGGTAATTGTGCAGATTGCAAATGAAAATCACTCTTTGATGCTGCACGTGGACAATGAAATGAATAATATGCCAAAATGTGGCATGTTAACTCCTAAATGTCCAATCAACCATTTTATGGTCGCTGCCCAAGTAGTCATGGGTTGCCCATATCTCCAAAACATGCTTTTTTTGAAATTTTGTAATTTTCTCACATTGCTTGTCAAATTATCTTTCAACTATCAAAAAAAAATTTGATTTGGACAAAAACTTTGCAATGGGTGAATTTTCAAAATCAAAGTGGTCAAAATTGAACTTTGATTGAAGATATCTCAAAATCTAAATGGCCAATCTATCCTTTAAATGAGGCTGATTGTTTATTTGTTTGTTTTGTTTGTAACGTTGAGATCTCCCAGACCGTGCGTCCCCTGGTGGCGTGCTTGGTACCGTTGGAAAGCTCTTGATGAGGAGGGGTGCACGGGCTTTGTTTTGTGATGTTTGGTTCTTCTATATGAAAGTTATTGAATTTCAAAGTCTTTATGCATCAACAAATATAGAAAATTACTTTGACTTTGACTATGACTATGACTGTGGCAACGGCACAGGGCACACTAGTATCTTTGAAAATTAGAGTGTTCATTAATTTGACCCAAATGAACAAGATCCGGCTATTAGATTTTTCAAAAAGAGATTCAGAAAAAAAATTTACTCTCATATTATAAATGGCACTTTGGAGGAGATTTGAGAGGGAACCGCTTAGTGGGCATTTAGTGGTTAACTCATGACAAAAACAGAACTAATAAGAGGTTGTAACTTATTTAGCATGCATTACCGAACTTGAGCAAATCAAGAAATAAACATGGCACCAAGAATCATTGCGTCACCTGATCAATCCTTGTTCTGGAAACCATGGAAATCAAACTCCCAATTCGTGAATGACTCATGCTGCTTTCAACATCCAACCTTTGAATAAGAACTTAAAAAATCTTTCACAACAAACTCCCTAATTTTCACGTTTTGCACTATGATACAGATTTGAAGACTAGCATATGCTGATCACTATAAGACTACTCTATGAAAAGTTCCAACTATGAAARGCTCCAACTATGAATGGGCAAGTACTATTGAGACGGAGCCCTCTTCTAAAACTATTTGACACCCGAAGACKAAGAAGAAGAATCTCCACCTGTGAATCGACAACGAGCCTTGAATTCTGCTTCCAAAGATACCAACATTGCATTCCCTCAAGCATTCGTTGACTCTGCAGAGTGACTCCCAGGCAATGCTCGCCTAAACCCGAAACCCTAAACCCTAAAATCCTAAAACCCTAACCCTAATGCCCTAATTCCAACACCTAATGGAACTCAAATCACTGGTACAGGCCCTGTTCGTTTGGGTGGGCGTTCCACAAGAAGCGGCGGATCCAAGCTATCGTCCTCCCACCATTGCAAGGTCGATAGATCCGGAGAGGATTGCGCGGAAGAGACTCGTGAATGATCACCTCGTGTTCCGAAGTCTTGTAACAGCTCCTCAGGAATGGGTTGGCTGCCTTCCAGCATGGGAATCAGTTGTGAGATGGGTGGCCGGATTGAAGGACTATCTGTCGTGCACAGGAGAGCCACCTTGAAGACTCGCGCCACTTCTGCTCTTTCGAAGTTGCCAGACAATCTTGAGTCCACATGACGCATCAGGAGCTCTTCGTCGCTTGATTCACACGATCGAAGGTAGGCACTCCTTATCTGCACGTGAGAGAAGTGCTCAAGTCAGAACCGTAAACTTGCAAGTTCCACCAGTTTTAAGGTAATGCCTCAAAACAGATCATTGCTTATCATCAATACAATAATAGTACTGAGCACAACTATATTCCATTACAACTGTAGCAACTTCAAAATGTAAGCTCACCTCATCCAGGAGGAAGCACATATTTCCGGAGAGACTGCGAGTTGTGGTTATCTTTCCCGTCACAATTTCCATCAAAAGTATGCCGTAGCTGAAAACGTCCACCTTTTCGGTTAACTCTCCACACATGATGTATTCTGGTGCCATGTAACCCCTGCAATCAGGAACACCACAAAAATGAATATATGAATACACCGAAACAGCCAACGGACATCGAGTGAACTAGAAGAGGCATTGCTTATGAAAAACATTTTGTATCAGTCTACAATAATTGCACCGACAATTTACGCTTCAAATTGCAACCCCCACGTGCATACTAGCTCTCCAACACAAGACACCAGCATGTGCAACAAGAATTCGAGTCTTTGTTATAGTTTCATTTTCACATGGTCGACCACGGATGGCCTCGGGAAGCACGCCGGCCGGGTCAAGCCGGGAGAGTGGGGCTTTGAATCATCCTTGAATGAATGTGCACAGGATCCTATTTTGTGCGGGAGAATCGGCGGAGTTGAGATATGGGAATTCATGCTATGGGCCCTGRCTTGGGAATGAGGACCTGGAGTACAGTGGTGGGGGTAATAATAAAAAGGTCAGTCAGGAAGACTTACACCCAATACTGCCCAACAGTGAGGGCACCCTGAAGCAACACTAACTTACGTAGAGGCGGTGCTGTACATTTGATGCGACTAAATGTACWCCACTACTACATACTTAGTGTTAGTCTTCTTAAACCTAAACGTCCAGCTCATGTTTACTAAAATTCAGACCCTTCTCAATTCATTGCAATCAAACCATCATCTAAAAGGAGATTCACGTAAATTGATTGTATTGATTGGTAGTTGTTTTGATTGGTAGTGGTCTAGTGGAGACAAGTTTAGAGCTAGAGGGAAAGGGACATGTCCTTTGACCATACCGTTGTCGTGATGTGGTCCGTCTATTAGTTAAAAATAGACATTTATTTATTTTAATATTCGTTCTATAATTGCAAGTTAGAGTTAACTCATAGTTTGGTTTTATTTTTATGTTTGCTTTTACTTTTATTATTAAGCTGAAATCAATATATAAAGGCTATAGTGAGGACAATTAGATTATTATGATATAGGGGATCATGATAGAGAAAAATATATTATGAGGGTTGTGGGTGAAAGTGAATTTGCTAAAGCAATAGCAAAATTGTCTTTATTTAAAAGTAAGTATTATTGAAAATGGATTTTGGTAAATTATTGTGATTGGGTTGGTGTTGGAATTGAAGTTTTCTTGGTCAAAGTTGTTTTTGGTTTATAAACAAGTACTGCCACAGCCAGAAGACCCGTGTTTTTCTGGACTGACCGCAAACTTCGCGACACCGTTAAAAAATCATAATAGTCAAACAAGGAAATCTTTTAATTTGGACACTAGAAGAAAACCGCGTTGGACTGCCCAAAATCTGCGTTGGATTCCCCCAAAACTACATTAGATTAAACAAAAAACATCATATGGTTTATGTTGAAAACCATGCTGAAAATGCAGTGAAAACCAAGAGAAACATAGACATTGTAGAATCCAACATAGATTTTGCGTTTCCCTACGTTGTAACACAGTTCACAGTGTTTTCAACGTGGTTTTCAACATAAACCATATGATGTTTTTTGTTTAATCTAACGCAGTTTTGGGGGAATCCAATACAGATTTTGGGCAGTCCAACGCGGTTTTCTTCTAGTGGGAGAGGCCATATTCGAGGTGATGAGGTGCTGAGGGGTTGAGTTTTTTTAGTGTGTCGATTTTGGATGTACTTATCTCAACCCTTAAGTGTTCTGACGTCCATATATTCATGATGATCAACGAAGGTCTTGTAGGCACTATTTAGTTCAAATAACTCTTCATTCATCCAATAAAACATTTGAATCTTGAAAAGATAGCCTTATGTAAAGACCAATTTTATGAAATTATCGTACCTGATATTTTTGCAAAGAGATACAAATAAAAATGTGCAAACATTCCCAAAAAAAATTTAAGGTGCTAAGGAGTTAACTTGAAGAAGGGCTAAGCTAATATTTTTTACAAGAATTAAAGTGGTTGTTGATGAAAGCCTTGAAAGAAAACGGAACAATCAATTGGTGATTAGAGGARGATGGGYATCTKTGCTCTTGTACATTAAGTGGAGGTTCGGTGTTAACAAGCTCACAAAATTGGTGTAAAGGTGATGAAGCATCATTGATCAAATGGCTCTTGAAGGGAACTACATTGCCAATCCTTAAAAWTTACAATGGATGTCATGCATGACAAGACACAAAGATCTTTTTTCTTTGAATCAACGTGCATAAAAAGGTACACATCCATTGGGAAATATAATAGTAAGAAGAAAAAAAAAATTAAAAAGAAACATATGATGTTATTGTTTGGTGTTGAATTATTATAGCAGTTGAATTATTATAGCAATTGAATTACTATAGTACAGTAGCATATTGAGCAATCTTTGACTTTGATTTAAATACTTTTTGCAAAAATATAATTTGAAAAATGCCAAAGTTTGAGGAATATTTTCTATTAGACATTTTTTTATTGAATAAATTCTATAATTTGGACATTTATTTTATCCCAAACTTGCTACCGTACAATAGGATACATCATTTTTGGTTGTTGAGATGTCAATGGAGACCAAATTTTCAAGTTTACCCCTAAATGGACTTGGCATAAGAGAAATTTCAAAAATGACGTTTCAGAGGCAAAATAATATGTGGCTTAATTTGAATTTAGACAAAGAATCTTCATGTTTAATTAGTGTGTGGGGGTTCTCTCTTTTTCTGTATGAATAAAATAGAACCTTGTACAAAAATCACGAAGCAATAAGTGACCAAACTCCTTACATCATTGAAGAAAAGASAAATCTTGTTTTTTAACATATGTAGGTATAATTTAAGTTTTTTCATCTAACTCCTTTAAATAGGAATATCCAAATGCACCACTAACCCAAAAGTGTCATCTTTACTAACTGTACATTGACTTGATTAATATCTACCTCCATTAAAGAAATTATTCATTTTAGGAATAATGATCTTCCTTGCAAAATGGAACCTTTTAAGAGTACTTCATGGAATATTAAAATGAAGCGTTTTTTGGTGCGGTGAATCCCCATTCTCTTGACAACAAGAGTACATCAAAGGTTGATGAGTTTAATAATAGTAGATATAATTTGACACACGAAGTAGGACTTTTGGGTGTTCCATAGTTTGTGAAGCTCAAGAAACATTCACCATCCATCCAATGCATGTTGTCTCTTTTAGGTACGTTTAACCCCTAAAGGACCAAACTGCTTTTTTCGGCAACATAGCGATTTTGGGCAGCTCACTACTCCATATTTGTTATTTTGAGACTTTTTTCAGTCTCATTTTTACTTTTGACTTGAAGATATATCGCTTCATCTCTTTACTAGTATTTTTTTATAAAGTAGGTAACAACACCAACTTTTAGAATTTCATTATAGGATCACTATTTGAGAATTATTTATTTTTGGTTTCAATTAATATTTTTTTAAATGAATTTTTCAATAACTAAAATTTTGTCTCAAAATCTGCAAAAAATCTCAATATAACAAATATGGCCTTAAATCTGAAAGTGGGTTTTCTAACAAAAGCAAACAACTCTCATTGGCCACCTTATCAAGAAGTTGCTTTTCCATGTCATGTTGAATCGTAGGTTACTACACCACCTACAAACCGATTCCACATGTCCATTCCTAGGAAGATAGACTTCTCTTAAAGTGACCATTTAAGAGCTGATTTCGTTTTCACGGAAGCTAAACTCCTTGAAATAATTTTCAGTAAATATCAAAAAAAAATTCTACTATGTGAAAATAGCCTTCATACTTCAACGCACCAACAATATCTCCATTGTATGAAAATCGCTCACATCCTTTAGGGGTTCAAGTGGATGGGATGATGACCATGGAAATCATCTTTTTTGGTACTGTGTGAATCATTGGCTTAAAAAATGCAAAAGCACTCATTGGAAGTCAAACTAATACAAAATTTTGAGGATGAATAGATGCACTTATGTCCTATACAAAAAATGGTTGTGCTGTCCTTTAAGGGTTAACCTCTAAATGCCAAGCTAAAGGCCTTTTGGGGGTTATCCTTGATTTTTGAAAGGATTACATGTCTATATGTCATTAAGAAATCTCAACTATAAAATCTTTTAGTGTATGCGTTGCAAATGGCATGAATCAAATTTGGAGTCATTTGGCCTTATAGATTGCAAAATCAATACAATTAGTTTTTAGTTTTGAAAAAAGGTGATGAAATTTTCCTAGCAATACATTTGGAGGTGAAATTTGATTTCTAAACCTATTTGAATGACAAAACTTCAAACTCTATAATGCTTCAAAAACAACGTACAAACACATTGGTGAAAGAAAACATCACATTCAAATGTCTCATTAATTGTGTCTCCAAAAGGGCTTTGATATGTCAAAGAACAAGGAAAAAAGTTGCCAAAAATACATCCAAGTCAAAAACTCATTCTACTACAATGCTCATTAGACACTCACAACTTCTTGAATTGATATAAATATTTAACCACACAAACTAGACTAGTATGTGCAACTTTCTCAAATTTTTCCTATTGGAAACAGACATTGTACGAAGAAAAAATGAGTTTTTGAAGTTCACTATAATCAAAAAATGTCTAGATTTAGAATTTAGAATTGCTCCCAAACATTCATAACAACTTGGATTGACATGAAAATTGTACCACAATAACTAGACTTGAAGGGGAATATAGCCAAACAAAATTTATTGAAAACAATTAGTGAATGAAGTAGATCCAAGCTCCTAAAGTTGCAGCCATCAAAATGTAGTTTGCTGAACTCAAATTGAACCCTGAACTTTGAACAACTTCAAAAAAAACAGTACGTCTTGGATTGATTTTTTACCTCACAAACTAGAAAAGAGTGTGCAAATTTTCCAACTAGTTTTATTAGATTTAAAAATTGGATGCAAAAGTTATAACTCTTTGAGGCAGACTTCTAGCTTTTGTGGAGACACTTTTGGACCTAAGATGCTTAGGGGTTAACTTAGTAAGGACGGAACTAATGAATGTCATTAAACCTCCATTTTGTAGCTATTTATGCATAAAATATTTTTTTTTGTTTTTTACAAAGATGAAATGACATGATTGATTGGTACATGTCAAAAACAATTTTCAGATTTTTTGGGGAAAGTTTCAAATTGTAATAAATTTCTTTAAGAAAAAATGAGGAAAAATTGAAGAAAATTTAAAATCAAATATAGTACAATAGAACCTCCCTTATTCAATAAGTCCTATATAGATCTCACTTATTGGCTTACAAAAGTTAATTACCTAGAGAAAGTCAAATTTAGTCACAACCTTTATAATGTGGCCAAGTCCAAGACTGGTCTAACATATTGGCTTAGAAAGGTTTTATTGGCTAAGAGCATCTCTACACTTGGACGAACGAAGGCGCAAATTGGGTAACTATCGAGGCCATGTGACATTCACTACCCATGGCAAGCGCGGCTAGGCCAAAAACATAGGCTAACCATGGCCAAATTTAAAGAGCAAACACTACAAAAAAATGGGGGTATAAGTGACTTGTCCACAATGATTGCACCAACAACAATGACTTCAAAATGACTACAAGAATTTTTGTCAGTGTAGTCATTGTAGATAAGTCATTTATACCCCCTTTTCTTGTAGTTAAACAACCAAATGTTGAGCTTTGGCCGTGGCTCAGTATAAGGTTGATTGTACTTTGCACCCCGATATCGAAAGTGCAAAGGATAGCCAACCCTTACATTAACCTCAAAGAATTCCAACTTTTTTTTAATAAAAAATGAAATGCTCAAAAGCATTTTCATCTAAAATAAATGAGACTCTACTTGTGAAAAGAAGACGACAAAAAATTATTTTCATCTTGGTTTGAACTTCCAAATGTGAGTGAAGCTCTCTATATCCTCATGAGGTGGTAGGAGACGTGCCAACCCACATGGAACAAACAGCAAGAGCATGAATTAGCTTGAGCTAATTCATGCTCTTGTTTGTGCCACATAAATTGGGACTCCTCCATGTGGATATACTCAGCTCTTCTTCATTGGCAAYTCAAAGCAATTTGAGGTCTCTTTTCAAGCATTGAAAAGTAGTTATCAAAGAATCAAAATTTACTACGTTAGTAATATCTTTTGTTATTATGTAACTTATTAGCAAAGCCTTGGTCAGAAACTACAGAACTAAGGTGACACGGACCTTGGCTTTCTGAGATTATAATATTCTGGCATTTTCTGAAGTGTACGAAGACTGAGTCCGCTTGAGATGAAATCATTGGAATGCACTGCAACCAACATCCTCCCCTCAGGGCGGCACTCATTTGGCTGGGCRCTTCAATAACGTCATGGCAGGTCATGGAGTGGGCGAGCAGTAGTTTTTAAAAAGAAAATTTGATTTAATTTTTAGGATTTTTAGGGTTCTTTGCATAGGGAGGGGGGGTGGGGGGCACAAAATTCGTGTACTTCAGGACAAGGGACTGACACTTTACTCCCTATGGATCAAGGCTGCCATCGGTATCGAAAATCTGGAAATCAAGCTTGTCAATAAAGTGTGAGCCACTTGTATAGTACAAGGAATTATTCTTAGAATAGTGACATTGCAGAAGGYTTCCCTGTCCTCCGTACTCAAGAACATTATGCCTGGTGGGGGGTGATTCCACGAATCTTGTTGCGTTAACATTATTCAGCAAGGCTAGAAGTCCTCCGCATACAAAATCAAGAGGCAGAAGAATATTGTGTTGTTGTCAACAACCAAGTCAAGTCAGGAGGGTAAGCAAAACCGAAAGGGAACCAGTGAAAAGATGATTCAAAGAGGGTGACGACAAGAGGGTGGAGGAGTCCAAAATTGTGTAATCATAAAAAATGGATCTTTGCTAGTCTAATATATTGTGCTACTTTAACAACTTTCGTGCATGGAGTGAAGTTATCTAACGTCACCAATTCTGACAAATTATACATAATGTTTCCCTTGTTGTAATCGAAACAATACATATTCTCAAAACAAGTTTCCAGCGAAATATCTCAGAACATCTGGCTGAATAATCACAAATTCTTCCGATAAGCTTGACTGTACTTAGAGCATCCTTCTCTGATACTTCTTGAACTCAGGCAATACCTTAGTTAAAGCCCAAAACGGTCCGCTGGATGTGAGGGCAAGCCTAAACCAGGACGAAGCAGGCAGCCATGTGATCTGCCAATGAAGCACAAGATGAAACAGAGAAACATTGATTTCACATCRCAACAGTTGTTCCTGCTGACACCCATTCAAGGAAATACAAAAGTTGGTAAACTACTGTTCGAATTCCTCTTCACCTCGACTGCCGCGACTGGCAGGTCCAATGGCTTCAGACTCCCGCCGCGGCTTGCCGACCTGTTTCTTGCAATGCAGCAGATACAAATCATATTCAACTTATGCCAACCTCTAACACATCCAATCCACAAGGGAGCATTTCGAGTGAGACTTCATGCCTTAATTCGAATCCAATTGGGCCGCTCAGGTAATGTGCAGTACAAAAAAAAAGGGGTTGGCAGCAAACTGAAGGTACTATCTGCCCTCAGCAAGGGAAAGCTTGACAAGGGAGAGGCTCCTAAAGTATCTACTCTCGTACTAGCACTGTTGGTGGCGGAGGTATTAGATAGAATAGGACCCGATTCTAGATTGGCACTAAGGTAGGCAGAGATTGACCTGTTTCTTGCACTGCAGTAGATAWAAATCATATGATTTAAGCCACTTGCCCTAAGCCATAGCACTCCAACTAATCGTGCACATCAATCTGGGATATATAGGACTTTTAAAGGCTGGAAGATGGCGCCACTCACAAGTTGACAAATTATATAGCCAAGAACGCAAGTAACCTTCACCATATATTAGTAAATATCCAGTGCATCCATAAAGCCTCCACTTGATTCTACCGTAAGGTGAATTGCGGAAGATCTTGCATGGGTCACAACTATGCACTCCCAATTTCACCCAAGTGGTTGCCTTCTCCGGGAGATGAAACTCGGATATGCAATACTTTGGTGGGATACTCTCACCATCTTCCAATAGATCTGGAGGGCCTGGAGATACCTCTTTGTGCAACACAAAGAGATGGTCTTCAAGAAGTACACAACCACCTGSTTTCACCTTAAGTTCTGGTGCAATTTCAAATTCATTGAATACTTGCAATGTTCCATCTGCACAGTTGTACTTGCAAATGAYGCCGGGAAATTTAGAGCGAAGCATGGAAGCAATTATAGACCACCCAAAGATGTGACCATGTGTTGCTTCCACGATTGTCCACCCTTTGATGTGAGAGTCATAGACAAAACAAGCTCCATCACCATTTCCAATGGTGCCCACAACAAAAACTTTATACTCCTTGGTTTTCTTGTCCATAGTAAGCTTCATCATCGTTAAGAAAAAGGATTTTCCAGTCTCCATACACAACATAGGGGGGAGTTGTGTCTTTTGTTTTGTTAAAGGATTCCACACAATGCAAAGCCCAGGGTCGGAGACGCTCCAATGGAAATTGATCAGAACACAACACACTAGTCCCCCATCAACTCCATCCTCGGTTCCAAAATGATTGTAAACTCCATCTGTTTCAAAAACATGCCATTCATCTGCTTGCACATCATAAATGTCACAAGATGCCAACATCCCCATCCTCTTAGCAACGACCCCACAATGGAGAAGAGCAAACATGTTGACATGAGGTGTTGCATCAAGGACTTGATTGAAGTCTGAGTCTTTGCAATCAACGTTCCTCTTCCATTCCTTAGAAAGAACTCGAAGTTGACCAATTCCAGCTACAGGAAGATGAGCAAATACAAGGTGCAAGAGCTCCTTGGGCAAAGTTCCCCAAAGACTAGGCTCCAGGGCCATGACTGGGATCTTCAACCTAGGCATGCCTGAACCACACAGATCCTCATATTAGTTGACGTGAACATCAATTGAAAGGACATTAATTCTAGTTTTACTTAACACACTGTGAATGAAGCAAAAATTGCCAAAGGCCAATCAGATACTTACCTTCCCTTTGAAATTTGAGTGATGAATCTGCAATGCGGTCTGGAAGTAATATTCAACRATAGCTCGAAAATCTCAAGACACTTGCAATGAATGTAAACTGACTGTATCACTTCTTTAAGACGGCAAATCTTAGGAGGGCAATCAAAAATGCTCATCTTCGACTAGAAGGMCGGTTTTCCTCTCGGGAACCAATTTTTAAAAGGGGAATCCTAAGTTATCTTTAAAACTGCTAGTGTGACTAGTATGACTGGTACTTCACACTTTAAATTGGTGGTTCCTSACAAAAATAAAAACGCAGAAAAGATCTCACTTTATCTCAAGTGACTTATGTAAGACATTTCGCAAACCTAGGTAGTCTGATGAATCAATGCACGATTCATGATGTTAGGTCTTTTGAGTGCTCTCACAAATTTCGCAGAACTGCTACACTAAGTTTACTACAATAAGCGGAAGTCAATGAGCATCTTCAGATGCTTCTGTGCAAGATTTCGTAATCACAGCCAGGCTTCCCGACATTCAACGACAAAATATTCGGAGTAGTAAAGTCGCAGAATTAAATTAAATCATCGGCCCGAGCTTGACAGTGATTGATCGCTTCCCATGAAAATGCAGGACAGATATTTAATTCCATCATCAGGAAAAAAAATTCCTTTCCAGAGAGAATGCCTAAAATTGATTCAAATCGCAAGCTATGAGCCCGCTAAATTTCGACAGAGAGAAGCTAAAACCCTAAAACAGATCCCGTTGTCCTCCAGACTCTCCCCAGAACTTAAATGTTCAAAAAAATTGAATACTATTCTCTTCATTTGCAGCAGAACTCGACTAAATACGCAAATCGAAAGGAAATCGAAACGAAACTTTCTCAGGGGTGGAAAAACAAGATAAGAAGCTCATAACCGGGCCAAAATTGGGAGGGAACAACAGGTCCATGAAGAGAGCGAGATTACCTTACCAGCAGGAGGAAATGACTGCTGCGTATCCCCGCGCTTGTGGAATCTGATCCGCGGCACCTGCGAAGATGATGCAACGCAGCAGCACAGGGCGGGAGAACAAGCTCAACCGGAAGCATATGTGATGGTGGACTCACGGGCGACCGTTGGTCGGKCRAAGAATTTCGTCTGCTTGATCAGTTCCGAGTGTTCTTCCCCTCCGTCTGGTGGACGCCCGGAAGTGTGTCACCCGTTCGAATTAAGACTCCGGACGTAAGGGAAGGTAAACTTAGTTTGCGTTAACCCTCACTAGAAAAACGAGTTTGTGAATTATTGCTATAGGGATAGAGCATCTCGGAGCATAGCTCTGTGTCAAAATCAAACAATACTTTCAAATTAAAATAGGTTAATTGTATTCATCCACATACTTATCATGTTCCGACTTGCCATTATAATAGAACTCGCTTTAATTTGTCAAAACTAAATGGTAGTTTCACCAACATCAAATAGTGAAATTACGTTGCCTTTACAATTAGGTTGCCTTACCCCCCAAAAGTTACTCTACAAGCCATGAAAGTCAACAAATACTTCTACAGATACTTCCATTTGTACAAAATGAGGTTCATGAGTTTCAACTAATCCAATAACTAATTCAAAAGTAGTGCACTTTTGTACTTTGTACAGTAACAACAAATATTTGTATAGTGTGGAATGTCAAGAAATTAGTGAGGGGCAACCTAATTTCACTATTTAGTGAAGAGACAAGGACCAAGGATTGATCCTATAAACCTCATAAAGCACACATCCACATCCAATCCACAAGCGAGCACTTCAATTGAGAGTTCATAATTCTGATCCACTTGAGTTGCTCAGGTAATGTACAGTAATGTAAATAAAGTACAAAAAAAACAAKGAGGTTGGCAGCAAACTAAAGGTACTATCTGCCCTCAGCAAGGGAAAGCTTGACAGTGGAGAGACTCCTGTCTTCTGTCATACTAGCACTGTTGGTGGCGGAGGTGTTCGATAAAATGGGTCCTGATTCTAGATTGGCCACACTCGGCAAGATCATAAAAGAATAATCGTCGTTGGCAGAATCCCACAACTCGATGTCGTAGAGAGGCGGAGTCCGGAGGTTCTGATTGAGGAGGTACTTCAACACATACTCCGGAATGGGCTGAGTACCTAAAAGCATGGCCAACGCTTGCGAGATTGTCGGGCGAGAGACGGGATTGTCGTTCGCGCAGAGAAGAGAGATCTTGAGCACCCGGATCACTTCCTCTTTGTTGAACACACTGTGCAGGTTGGCGTCCACCAGGCGCAGGAAGTGGTCCTCGTTGCCGGATTCGTGAGCCTTCTTGTACAGGTCCCTTATCTGCATTGCAACAAAAGGAGCAATCAATGTTCTTGGTAAGGTTGAGGACAACTTACGAGAGAGATAATCCCTCTCCTACTTTCATTGATCCCTGATTCCAACAGTGACTTCATCTCTTGCAATAAGGAATGATTGAGCACCTGGAATTGGAATTTCCACTTACTGCAATCAAGCAAAAACTGAATGGAACTTGGATCATGTCTAAAAGAATATCGTGTATTCCTTTGTGAATGTGAGAAAAAGATCATTGAAGAGAAGTAGAGAACTTTGATRCCAAAATGGAGTGATGTTCATTTCCAAAGTTTATTTGACTAGAGCTTTGATAATTGATAGTAGGGTCAACCATAACGTAAGCACAACATGGTTGAAAGAATACGATGAGCACATGAAATAATGGTTGACATAGTGGTTAACACTTGTTAAAAGGCTTCTTCCATTGTGGCGGTTTTCAGAGCCTTGTTTCAACATTCATGCCAATATTTTAGGTGGCCGTATATAGGTAGGTTGACAATGGGTGCTAGTACCGTACACTTGGTTGGCATTCAATTAGTAAGTTAGGTGTAAGCATGACTTGGCAGATAATGACTATGAYCACTAATCTTTGAATGGAAATGGGTTGCCTTAAGTTCCTTCCCATACAGGTCTACAAACTCCCACTTTGAATGCCGGCATTAGAAATCATCATACGTATGTGATGAAAACTTGATCTCAAGAGAGTTTGGCTCTTGTGTACCCAAAATGATCTTTCCATAYAGATCTCCCAATGAAAGCACACTCCTAAATATCGGTTAAAATGCTTAAAAGAATGGAAATAGTATCCTCTACCTTACTAGGTGATGAGTAACAGAGATTTAATAATGAAAACGAAAAGCTATGTTGAAATGAAAAGATTATTTGGCAGTGGATGGGCGCACCTCGTCAATCAGACAGATAGGAGTTCCATACTGTGTAACACTCATAGTAATTCTGCCAGTGACAATCTCCATGAGAAGGACACCATAGCTGAACACGTCCACCTTCTCTGTAAGCTGGCCTCGTGTAATTTCGGGTGCCATGTACCCTCTGAAACACATAGCATTGCACGTTATTTAGAAACCGTTATGCAAATGAACAAATGGATGCAGGATGTCATCAATCTGAAATACAAGGCTAGGCACTAATAGGTTCACCGAATAATTGCTACGAAATATACTCAAACCTCTTTATTATTAAGACCTTATCTCAAACGACATTTTACAATGTACTGCGCACTTGCCATACTACAATTGACTACAGCACACTTGTCCTACATTCAACAGTGAAAAAGTTGGAACCCCAATGTTAAGGAAGYTTGAGTGAAGCATGTCATCTCTGTACSAAGAGTTTACAGCTATGAATCTGAGAATTSTCGCAGTCATTGCATCAAAAAGCAGTGGATTCATGTGTMATTGTGAAAAAGAATAGAATCAAGTGRCGKRGATAAGAATATACTTACAGAGTCCCAGCAATGGCTGTTGTCAAATGGGTTTGTTCATCAGGACATAGCTTGGCCAGCCCGAAGTCCGAAATTTTGGCTTCCAGATTGCCATCCAGAAGGATGTTACTCGCCTTAATGTCCCTGTGGATGATTCGGGGATTGATTTCGTCATGCAAGTAGGCGAGACCTCGGGCAGTTCCCACAATAATGTTAAACCGGGTTGTCCACTCGATAGAAATGATTTCCTCCGGGGTCCCTGAAGAGTTGCGAAGAAAAATCTGACTATATCACTTACCCATGTGAACCCTAAAACTAAAATCCAATAATCCAAGGAACAAAAGAGATCACCAGATTGACTTCCAAGTAAGTAGAAATACCTAGAAATCATGAAATGTCGCCCTTCGTTTGGCCCCTCTTTCAAATCTTATCCCAGATAGCATTTGAATTTCAGACAATATTGATTCGATTCGTAAGGACGACATACCGTGACTTATAAAAATAACTCTAATTGGGTGGGGAAAATTTACCGAGCAAAGTTTCACGAAGACTTTTGCCCTCCAGATACTCGTACACGAGCAGTCGGTGACGGCCTTCAACKCAGCAACCCCGCAATTTGACGAGGTTTCTATGCTGCACTTTACTGATAATCATCACCTCCGCCAAGAACTGGGGCTTCCCTTGCTTGGAGTCAAGAGCGAGCTTCTTCACTGCCACTTGCGTTCCATCCCTAATTTTTCCCTGAGGACAATTCAGGCCAAAATCCAGTTGCGAAGCCAACGATTAGAGCACGCAGTATTTAAACCCTAAAAATACGAATACAGTAACGCATGCAAGCTCAAACAATAACGAACCTGAGCCCCTGCGCAACATAGACCCCTGTTAGCAACAGCAACTCATCTGTACGTTCACTTGGTTGACTTCTTAGCAAGTAACGGAATCATTTAGTTCAGGATTTGGTTGAGTGTCTACGGTCRCTGGCAATGGAATGAAAATGGGGTTGACCGCTGTCACTTAACTAGTGGTCGACAGTCTCCCACATTGAAATTGCAGAAGACATGCAGACACAGTGAGAAAAACTTCATCTCAAGAAAGATAGCTATTAAAGCCAAAGATCTCTCTACGGCACTATACATCTTCTAAAATCACGGAAGATGCTGTTCCTCAACCTCCAAGCCTTGTGTCCCGGAGAAAGACTACCGAAACACTCAACGTTCACAACACGCTGCAGGTAGTGCAAATAGAATGGAAGATCGGGCGTGAGGTTACCAGAAAAACTTCCCCAAACCCACCCTCGCCCAACTTATTGTCTTTGTGAAAACCACGAGTCGCCCTTTTGAGCTCCTYGTACGTGAACAAGTTGGTAGATATCGACGCCTTCGCAAAATCTGAAGAGGAAGAAACAAACCATCGAACCTTAATTGTTGTCGGTTCCTCCACCCATGTAACCAGAAATCAACCACAGGTATTTGAAACGAGAATAGATTCCCAGAGGATCAAACCCATGAAGGACCAAGAAGACCAAATTGGGACTCAATCATGTTTTTATAGCAGTTTTCAGCAGATAATTTGGGGACGATTTTTCTGTCCACATTTATTTATTTTTGGACCAACACATAACRCAAGCTTCACGGATTTGGGTAACGTAAAAATTTGGTCTCGTTTGAATTATATGATCCATGYATGACCGAGTGAWTTGGTTGCATAATAACCATGACGCCTTGGCGTTTGGCGTTTAGGGTTAGGGGTCAGGGTTTAAGGAAGAAGGGTGCCAGCCCTACCTTCTTGAATCTCTCGAACGTACTTGCGGGCAGCTCGGTACTTGGAAGCCAGAACGACAATGATAACCATGAGAATGATAGCGAAAACACTGGTCCCCAACACGGCCAAATAAACCGGMAGCAAGTCTCGTTTCTTGGGATGCTGAACGGCGCAAGCGTCACAACAGAGAAGCTTCTTGTAGACGTCCACAGGGCTCTCATTCAGAAACACATCTTGCTCACACAGCGGTTTCAGGCCTGGGTCCACCGCTTTTGTGCATTGACTCAAATTGACCTGCCCAGATCACAACTCCCAGAAAATTGTCAAGCTCACTTCCTTCTCAACAATCTGACTAACGTAACGTAACAGCACCTTCCTAAAACCGACCTTTACAGATTCTTGCCTATTATGTTGATTTCCAACCAAAAATTAGTCAATTTTATAATGGAAATAATGCTCAGTTGCTTATTGGAATGCATTTCGGTGTTTAGGGTTTAGGGTTCCTCAAATCTTTCACTCAAATCTTACAGGCAGTGGTTCCAGAATTTTCACTATGAGAGATAACTCCGGTTCAGTAAGAGGCTGTTCGTTCAAGGTCTACAGGACAATGACAATGAGAACGATATACCTTTYTTCACTAGGACATCAACATCATTATATTAGCAGAAATTCACAACATTTKTGTGTTTCCAGGCACYAGTTTGAAAACCTAAATCTATRCGGGTTCTAGTTTKAAGAGCTACATACACTTCACTGTCACAATCACAATTTTGGTGCTCTGTATCGCGTCATTGTAACAAGATKGACGCTTGATTTGACTGTGTGATAAGTGTGACAATTGTAACAGTCAAAGACAGCGGCAAAAGCAGCAGGATACTCTACAATGTTATTTGAGAGAGGATCATAATAAGCATGAGTGTGCTTGCTGTGAAAAAGGTCAATTTGAGACTCACGTTTTGTACTTGGCATGGCAAGGGGATGGCCCTAACATTAGGATCAACAGCTTTCTGGCGAATGATGACATCGTCGCTGCGGTTCACAAACACGTCAATGCCTGCAACGCCATACAGGATTCCTTCCTCGAACACTGCACGTGAACAACCACCACTTGATGTCAAAAGCTCTTMGACAAATGTTTCATTCTTAGATATTTCCAAACGGGAAAAAACAAGCAAACCCTCTTTGAAATGTTTCGCAAGTTGCAAATCTCATAACAAACACAGAGGCAAAACCACAAGCGATAAACAATCTATCACTGGTACAAAGAACTAACAAGGCTACAGTATGAAATTTTGCAAGAAGCTTCGTTAAGCGTGAGGCTCATCGTAAACTACACCGACAACTACACAAATTTTGACCAATTCGAAGGACATAAACTACACACAAGAATTACAAGAAGACGCAAAGAAGGTCATGGGGATGAGCAACAGTGAGCCGAAACGTAACTAGGAACAACAGTAAATCAGAAGAGAATCGAGGAATAGAGGAGACATGCAGGAACAGAGCAACAAAACCCTAAACCTCGCTACCGGTATTCCATTTCGACATGAGATTTGCAAACAAAAATAATTCGAAACATACAAAGAACTTTTTCATTGCAACTGTGCTTGCTAGTCTACGCTGCACAATTACCTGGATACGTAACAGTGGCGACCTCGCCCAAACCATCGAAGTCGAGATAGGGCTCCGTCCAAAACGTGACGTTGGGCTTGAACCTCAAGGTCGCTTGRTAATCGAAGTAGGGACGAATGGCCCAGAGCGGATTCCAAAGTGCATCGAGGTTGCTGACATAAGTAACCGAGCTGTTCATCAGACAGGAGAGCTTGCGCAGATTTGTAAGTGGATCAGGAGGATTGTCCTGTTCACCTGGGCCGACGCTGAAGAAGAACACAACGACGTTCTTCGCATTCAGATCCGCAATGGTGCGGTTGAGAGCCAGGTCGTCGATGTCAGAGAATTCAGTTCCATCCGTGAAGACGAGGATTATCTTCAGCTTGCTTCCAGGATTTAGGGTTGCCAATGCGGCGTCAAATCCGACAGTAAGGTTCGAGGCGCCGTTCGAAGCTTTGTTGGTTACGTTGGAAAGGTTGAAGGTCGAGCTGAGCGATGCACTGTTGTCCGCGCTTATCGGTATCTGAAAGACGATTCCCATTCAATCCGATAATGGAATAGTGAGGTTTGAGATTTTGTATGAATTGCACTAATCTTAATCAATAACTGGAAACCAGAAAATTACCAATCTCATTGAAATTACAGAAGGGAAAGTACGAGATTGTGTACACAAGAGGTGTATGAATTCGTCTAATCCTAATCAATACCTGAAAATCAGAAAACTGCCAATGTGATTGAAATTGCAGGAGAWAGTATGAGATTGTGTGCACTAGAGGTGCTTCGAGGGTTGAGACGATTTCAGTTACTTACGGAACTCGGTTGCATCAGAGATGCTGAAGTTGCGTCAAATGTRACCACATTGATAGTGTCGTTGGTTCGCATTGTGTCGAAAAGCTCCGAGACAACGTTTACCGCTGAGTTGAACGTTTCAAGTGTTTCCTGTCCTGTGTCGAGAAGTACGACGAGGTCTTTTATCACCGCCGTTGCCAGGATGTACCACGGGCGTTTGCGAGGATCGTATGAGATGCAGCCTTTGCCAGGCTCCGCCACCTAAACATTAAGGTTAGAAATAAACCTCGCAAAACACATCTCTGTCAAGAGCGCACAATACAGACAATGACACTTGAAGATTGTAGCCCAACTGTAACACCATTAAGCGTAGTTTTACGCAATTTAAAGTTTGAAACTGTGTGAAATGGTGGAATTTACGATTGACGAAACTTAAAGCAACAACATATTCTGGGAGTGTTCTTTCCTCAAGTTGTGAATCTCTATGGACTATGGTCTCTTTGGAGCTTACCCGTCCAGGGTAGCTTCGCCAGACACCTTCTGCTGAGCCGAAGTAGTTCCAGAACGTGAGATTGATTCGGCTGCTGGCGGTGAACTGCAGATTGGATTGCGAGCAGATGGCTCGTTTGATTTCCGGCCTCAGATTCTCATTCGAGTAGTTGCTGAATGTGGGCGGAACTCTACACAAATGTTAGACTCCCATGAGTCAGTTGGAAACAACGCAATGCGAACCAACAAAGGGACACTGTAGAAAAGCCAGAAGCGAGAACAGAAATCAGCTTAATTACTTGACGAAGCCGTTCTTGCCGAAGTTGAGCTGTAACTGCAAGCATGTTTTGTTAGGGTTCAATTCGTCGCAATCCGCCACGGATCTGAGCGTGTTGGCGCACAAGAAGTTGTCGTTGTGGGTTGCAGAGCAGGCATGCCGCGCGCAGTTGTCCACGCACAGGGACAGCCCTGCCAAAAACGGTCCATTCCACCTTTTCAGTCGAAATCCAATAGCTTACTGCGTGCTCCCCTTGCAACCGAAACCGATAACCTCGTCCCTGATTGTTGCGTCACAAGGAGGTATTCACAATGCTCGTGCAGTATTATTCCATAACCATATCCGGAATTTTGAAACATTAYCTTGTACATAGAAAACTCCTTCCACGGAGAGTTTGAGACGCCGCAGGGATTTTCTAGGCTTTTACGATGAGAATACGAGGTTATGACGCAGGGATTACAATCACAGAAACCACACAAAACATGACGGGTTCATAAAACATTTTAGTTCAGAAGGATAATAAAAGGGATACGTAAGCATTTCCCTGATCTCACAAAAACTCTCCTTACAGTGCATATACCGACACAGGAAAGCAGACGATTCAATACTGCCTTGTCCTCATGAGGACTTCGTAATATCATGCCTGGGCGGCTTACCGCATTCATCCTTGTCCTGAGCCAAGCGAAGCGCATCATCGGCTAACCGCCGCACATTCTTCTCCTTGATCTCAAATTCTTCCAGCGTCATGGACTGCGCACGCAATGCAGCCCTTGACGACACCAGTAACAACCAAAGCACGCACGCCCACGCTCCCATCCCTCCCGAACGTAACCGCGACGTCCACGCAGTCGTCTTCCTGGTGCTACGTTCCATMGCTTCAACCCAAACGTTTCAAGCTTTTAGCCCCCCATGATCTGTGCAACCAGTGCGCGCTCCCCCTCCCCTGCTGCTCGCGCATCGAGCGTTCCACCAACAGACAGCGACATCCTCAAACTCGAACAGACSCCTCTCGTACCAGTCCACAAGCTCCCAATGCAGGTACCATACATCGCACGGGGGTTACTGGCAAGGTTCTCCCCATGGATTCAAAACCCACATCCCCCCTAAAAACCTCACAAGCGCAATTCCAACATTTACTGGAAAGCAGCTCTCGTAAACGAAAGATTTTCGACCCTCGGGGGATTTTTGTACCGTAGGCTCTCACTAAGAGATTACAGAGGAATTGCCGAATCACACGCAGCATACATAACAGGGAGACTTTGATCCCACAGGAAAACACATAGGAATTTGTACGCTTTGTATGGATTCTAACTAAACCTGCTTGCGCATCTAGCTACCCAGAAAGACCTAACATGAATCTCACTCTGGACAGCATATGCATCTCTCCCAGACAGTCGTAGTACTACTCGCATCGACTACCACGCCGCGCCTAAACCCCGAGCGAYAGAAAAGCAAAAAWAAAMGGTTAGTCAATCTCACTTTGTATCACTCCTCCGTCTAATTCTCTAGCTAGCTCCMGCAATATCGACATTCCTCGAATGCGAATACCATTGATTGATTCAAGCGCTTTGACCGTACCCAGTGATGCCAAACCTCCCGGGGTTCACAATGCATGCACTTGTTGTGGACGCACCGTCGAATTGGCGCCAGATCAGAAAAAAGGCTGACAATTAATGTGCTGCCTCGTAGTTGGGGCCTCAATAACTCTGGCCAATCTGCACGGTTTTCAAATCATTTGCGAGTGGAATTGCTGGACTTGTTGAGGATTTTGAGGATTTTTTGAGAATTTGGGGAGTTTTGGAGAATTGGTTAGGAAAAGTTCTCAGTTGCTGAATTCGCAAGAGGTGGTTTCTGCATTGAGCTCTCATCAGTAACACTAGCTAGCAGTACGAGATCGGCGGGAAAACTTCATCGACAGCAGACGGACGAAGCTCAACACACGAGTTTCAAGTGCTGCCAACTGATCTGCGGTCGTGGGCTCGAAGGGTTCGGATCCGCGGAGCCCGCGGACTCATGGATTGATTTCATGGATCTACGAGTAGTAAGGTAAGGTAGGTAGTCCAGTTGACGGCGGTGAACTTTTCTCCATTTGATTAAATTTTTGCAAATTTTTTTTGCTGCCCGGTCTCCCTAGCTTTGAGCTTATTTGGGCATAACTTTTGTTCCCGGGCACCGATTGAAAAAAAAATTATATTCCCATGAAGCTCATCAGTTTTTCTATCTCCAAAAAAAGGTTCAAAAAATCACATAAAAAATTCAGCCCGTAGGTACCTGCCCGAAATCTCATTTGTCTCCCAAGGGGACAACGGTCCTTTAGGGGTTAACTCTAGAGCGCCTCAAATATGGCCTCTCCAAGTTGAAAGATTTCCTTGTTACTTTGACTATTATAATCTTTTCAATGGTATGGTCAAAGGACATGTCCCTTTCCCTCTTCTTAGATGATAATTCGATTGCAATGAATTGAAAAGGGTCTCGATTGTAATAAATTTGAGCTGGGCATTGAGGGGTTAACCCTTGAAGGTGGGCTTTGTGGACTATGGACCACCAAGTGTTAAACAGTGGGTAAATAATCCTATGCAACACCTAAAAATGACAGCAACACCTAAAAATTTGATGATGGGCATAAAAGGACTTATTAGCATGGGCATGAATTTCCGCCACTTTGTGTTAAAATTCATAACACTTAAAAATGACAATACATTCAATGAGTGACCCTATTTCGTACTTTCCATGTCAAAGCACATCTCTACTTTCATGTTTACCCAATAAAAAAATAAAAAAATACCTTTTCTCCATCCACTATAGTCAGTTTTTGTCATACAAAGAACTTAAAAAATCCTTGTAGCGCTTTAAGTATTAAACGAATCCTTGTAGCGCTTTAAGTATTAAACGAATCCTTGTAGCCCTTTAAGTATTAAACGACTCAATGCATATTTGAAGGAGTGTAAGGCAATGTAAATTTTCTACCTAACATATAGAAAAATAGAAATTACCAGGATTTTAGAGTTTTTTTAAAGTAATTTTATGCTTTGAATTGAAATTACTATGAGTTTTGAAAGCCAAAAGTTGGTCTAAACCAGGACTTTTTATTTTGGCTTTTTGGTGCCAGATTGCACCAAAAGAAATAAGAAAGGTAAAAAAAATGTAAAAAAACTTGGATGAAATCGCCAAATAACTTTGAATATAAGAAAAATCCCAAATGAAATTGCCAGATTGTGGATGAAAACTGTATTAAACATCCAATACGTGGATGAATGTTGTAATTTGGAGCACCACTATAACATTCAATATTTCCACTTTGGCACTTTGTAAAAAATGAAAAAAAGCCCTAGTCTAAATCCATACCCAATGTCTAAAGTTTTCCATAATTGCTCATTTTTAGACTGTTTTCTATTAACCCTTGAGCGCCCGAGCGCCTCAGATATGGCTCCTCCAAATAGAAAGATCTCTTTGTTTGACTATTATAATCTTTTCAATGGTACGGTCAAAGAACGTGTCCTTTTCACTTTAGCTCTAGACTTGTCTCCACTACCAATCAGTACGGCCAATTTGTGTGGATCTCTTTTTAGATGATAGTTTGATGGGAATGAATCGAGAAGGGTCTAAATTTTAGTAAAAATGAGATGGGCGCTGAGGGGTTAAATTTAGCATCCAAAATCAAGGGCATGTGTCATGACACTTTTGTACCCATACATACTAACAAAACCAATAAAATAGGTATTCGGAAATGACATGCCACCATTTCCAATATCTCATGCTCTGATTTTTGTTACACTTGGCAATCATGTCTTGTCCTACTACTAACATTACTCTAAACGGCGGCCACAACTTTAAACCTCATTATAACCATCCAATAGACCAATCATGGAAATTTGTCCCAACTTCTACTGAAATTTGCATACCCTATTGGTTGCCCATGKGGTCCTAGCCAGTATTAGATGGTTCCACCATATATTCACATAAGTGACTTCAATTCTAGATATTTTAGTTTTCTTTTTTATATGAGATAATTTATCAAATAAGTACACTTTCTAGTGTTTCAATACTTAGAGTTCTTTTTCAATCCTTAAAATTTGATTTTGACAATCAAAATGATTTCTTTTGCTTTTGCGCAAAGTCGCAAACTAATTAAATGAAGCTCTTAAAGTATTGTAGTTTCTACAACACTTGGAATTTTGAAAAATTCTTAAAAAGAAGCATTTCTTTGAAGTTTGAAGTTGAGAATTATCCATAATTATTTTTCTAAACATGGAGTGACACGGAAATTTTCTATGCACTATAATGTTCTACACTGTAGTGTACTTTTGTTCTAAATTATTTGAGCACAATTTGTATTTATATGAATTTCCTAATTTTTTTTCTTCTTCTGAAAGTCATGATAAATTGAAATTTTCACAAAAAATTCCTCAGAAAAATTCTAAATTTTTTATGACATATAATAGACGTGTAATTTCATATTTAACTAAAACTAGAAAAATCAACTCATAAATAGTAATGAAATGGAGGATACACAAGAGGATGCAGAATGAAGGACTTTCAACTTTGACTACATGGTCATAGGCTTCATCTTTTAGGGTTTAACCAAGCTTAGGCCCCCTTTACTTCTCTAGAAAGTGGGATCCTCCAACATTGCAATCAAAGGAAAAGGGATCAAAGTAGAAGTCAGGCTACAATATTGTGCATACAAATCTAGCACTAGTTTTAAGCCCCACTAGCCAATGAAAGTTTCCGTGAAAGCTGCCATATTAATCCTAAATTTTTGTTGTTCCTTTGGGGAACAAAATGGATATTGAATAGGCTTTTGTGGTTTCAATATTCATCATGCTTCTTTAAAACTTTTTTTCAAGATAGGATAACAAAATCGTTTATTAGGAATATAATTTTTATTTCTATTGTTTTCTAGGAGAAATTTTTTTGGCTCAATAATCCCAAATTTTAGTTCATCTAGGGCAACGTAAAGTCCACAAAAAATTTATATAAAAATTTATAAAGAATTTGTTTTTCATAAATTTGATTTTTTATCTATATGGAAAGTTTTGATTCATTCCATTTGGATTAGTGATGTCAAAGTCACTGTGGATAATCTTGCTTTCTGGCCATTTAAGGTAGAACCACCCATTACCAACCAGTGCCCCATAGCCAACCATTGATTGACTTATTTCCAACCAAGGCTAGAATGTTTATTTATATGAATTTCCTAATTTTTTTTCTTCTTCTGAAAGTCATGATAAATTGAAATTTTCACAAAAAATTCCTCAGAAAAATTCTAAATTTTTTATGACATATAATAGACGTGTAATTTCATATTTAACTAAAACTAGAAAAATCAACTCATAAATAGTAATGAAATGGAGGATACACAAGAGGATGCAGAATGAAGGACTTTCAACTTTGACTACATGGTCATAGGCTTCATCTTTTAGGGTTTAACCAAGCTTAGGCCCCCTTTACTTCTCTAGAAAGTGGGATCCTCCAACATTGCAATCAAAGGAAAAGGGATCAAAGTAGAAGTCAGGCTACAATATTGTGCATACAAATCTAGCACTAGTTTTAAGCCCCACTAGCCAATGAAAGTTTCCGTGAAAGCTGCCATATTAATCCTAAATTTTTGTTGTTCCTTTGGGGAACAAAATGGATATTGAATAGGCTTTTGTGGTTTCAATATTCATCATGCTTCTTTAAAACTTTTTTTCAAGATAGGATAACAAAATCGTTTATTAGGAATATAATTTTTATTTCTATTGTTTTCTAGGAGAAATTTTTTTGGCTCAATAATCCCAAATTTTAGTTCATCTAGGGCAACGTAAAGTCCACAAAAAATTTATATAAAAATTTATAAAGAATTTGTTTTTCATAAATTTGATTTTTTATCTATATGGAAAGTTTTGATTCATTCCATTTGGATTAGTGATGTCAAAGTCACTGTGGATAATCTTGCTTTCTGGCCATTTAAGGTAGAACCACCCATTACCAACCAGTGCCCCATAGCCAACCATTGATTGACTTATTTCCAACCAAGGCTAGAATGTTTTTTTTTTCATATTTTCAAGGTTGGGACTAAAAGTTCATGATATATTCCAAAAAAAATAGGAAGCAATGAGTGGAAAAGTAGTTTTTTGAATGATTGGAATTAGAAGAGTGTAGAGATCGGCTATGGGTCCGGAGCACTTTTTGCCTTTCAAAATTTATAATAATTTCAATTCATGCGATAAAATTACCAAAGTTTTTGCAATCCTCATCATTTTTATAAACACACCTCTAAAAGTATTTACCTTGTATTCCGTTGCTTCAAATTTGTCCAAATTCCTTATTTGGTTAGTTATAGGTGGTTCTACCTTAAAAGTACCTTCTTGAAAAATAACTCATAGGATTCATTTCCAAATTTARTATTCATAATTAAAAAAAAGTTCCATAAGATTATATCTCTTGCTAGAACAATCTCACAATTCTATTTATGTGTTTCAATTTCATCTTAGAGCTATTAATGGTACAAAGTTTGCATTCATTGATCTAGAAACTACTTCTACAAAATAATTTTTTAATAATTTTTATTACGTGTTTTAATAAAAAAATCCTAGACTCTTAATGTACTGATAAATGCAATTTGAATTTTTGAGGATCATATAAACTTTATATTTATTTATTTGCATTGACCTTTTAACCTTGGAATAATTGCATGAATTAGTATCATTGTATGAATGGATGTATAAGACTACATCTTGAACCGTATAAATATTCTATTTTTCAACTTGAAATTCTATGGAATTTTTTTGGAAATACATATATGAATTCAAAAATGAATATATGAATTCAAAAATTCTATGTGAATTCAAAAATTCCAAATTTATCATGTCAATTTCAAGTAAAAAAATTCTAGTGTTTTTCCCAGAGGGTATCTCCATTCTGCAGGGCAATGGGGGGTCAATTCACCCTGCCCCCCTATTGYTAAACAATGCAGTTATGGACTTCCCTGACTTCAGTTTGCAGATGAAAGCAGCACAGAGATTGGAGAGGACGGATGAGAGCCAGGTCACCACTGAGTGAGAATCAAAACTCCCCGCAATGCACGTGCACTGCAAAAGTAAACCGTACGTACCCAAGCAAACTACACTGAATAGTGAAATTAGGTTGACCTTGATGGCTTTTACAATCACTTTCTTGGAGGAAGGCAACCTAATTGCAAAGGCAACCTAATTTCACTATTTAGTGTACTGTAAGACAACCGACTGTTCGTCCGTGTCGTATGGCCCAGCGCTCCAGCCGTTCCGTATTTCCACAACGTGCAGCAACCGATTCCTGCAGTAATTGGCACATGATCGAAGGAGCGAGCACGAAGGCTGGTGTRTAAGTTATTACTGCTGTACGAAACTGCTGAAGAAAGACGGAGGACTGGAACCCGGAATTGCAGCGTATCAATCAATGAAGTGAAGTGAAGTTTATTTGCTTTGCTTTGACTGAGCTGGAGTTTTGGGTATCGAAGGAACAGGCCTGGGCCAGGAACAGGATGTACAAATGATTGTCATAAAGACGCACAATGGAACTATAGCAAGCAGCCATGATAAAATCTTCCTATTTCCTCGTCACCCACCTCCAAAAAAAAACGCTACTATTTTGTAGATTAAACTATGTTGTAGAAACTGTTTTGTAGAAACGATTTTGTAGAGACTATTTTGTAGAAAGAGGCCGGAGATGCAACAACCTGGCAAGTTCGGGAGAAAGGATCCAATCCCGCACATCACTTACTAAGCGGATCGACTGCTTGCCCCCCGGCCCGCCACGCTGATCGATCATCGATGAGGTGGAGTGCTGGACCCCTGCAACTTACTGTAGCATCCGCATCCCGCCTTCACGGTGGCCCTCATCATGTCAGTGCCTGGTAACGTAGGCGGTCAGCTTTGAATTTCTGAAAGCTTAATATCAAGTAACTAAAGTGGCGAATGTAACGATGTACGTGGACGTCATCATCCTGTCACGGTTGACATTGGCGCTACCGGGAAGCTAGTACACCCCAACTTGAACTACACTACCCAAGTTGAATGCATAAATCCTCCTTAACACAAGTGAGATTCTTGAATAGTTTTGGAATCAGTAGGTACGTGAGTGTAGCCTGAGCCTCGTTAGGTGACATACGGTACTGTAGAGTCCTCAGGTGAGGAATCATGCTCTTTTTCATAACAAGGCTCTAACTTACTTCATGTTACTAGCTGGAGGTACCTTCGAGGGTTGGATTCAATCAAAGGTCTGACATGAAATGAAATGAAGCACTGCTAAAGAAAAACAAGGCTATGAGATATGATAACCGCCATGCTCTGCATAATTATGCGATGCTTGTCTGCTACCTCTTTGAAATGGGAAGCACTGAGGTTATGATCCTCTTATTGCAGAGAGAGCCGGCAAATACAAGCATCTGTTGTTGCGAGTATTCTCGTCTGTCAACCGAGAAATGGAAATCATTGCGCAGTTACTGACAATTTGCACTGAAATAGCTCCAGTTTAAGCACAYTTCAAGTTGCTGGCGTAGAGTGAACTCTGCACTGGGAAGCACATAGCATTGTAATACAGGACTGTTTTTTTCAAGCCTTAAAAAGCGGACAGTAGGAGTGTAGGACAGTACCTTCAAAACTTGAAGATGAAGACATAAATTCGAGGTATCTGAATGAAGACAGGCGGTTCTTCAGATGTGCTAGAAATCAAGCCTTTAACCCTATAACGTTSCTGTGGACACCGATGGATGACGGAAAATCCTTCTATGTTTCACAGAAGTGCAGATGTTCATCCTTGAAATTCTGTGTGAAAAGGATAGGTCTTGCACAATAGTTTGACCTCCAATGAGTTCTTTTGGAATTTTTAAGCAAATGACTCACACTGTACCAAAATGGATGATTTCCAGGGTGACCAGTCCGGTGTTCCAGGGATAAATATCAGCGTTCTGTTCCTGTTCCTGTTATGTTTCTGTCCACAGCCACAGATCTCAAACCCGTGCTTGTAGATGTAATGAGCCTGCTCGTACACTCTTAGTAATGTCCCTCTGCTGTGCAATGCTTCACATTGCAAGATCAAACTGTATATTGCTGCACATTCCCAAAAATGTACACAAGGACTTGAGACATTGAGCAGCAATTGCCTTCAATCGGTAGCCCTGTGCTGCTTTAGGACCTATGTCTACAGTTTGGAATACTCACACTGCGAGAAGAAGTCGGTGGTGCCCTATCAACAGAAATTGCTACTGCCTCCTTTCAACCTGCATTGCATTACAAGTCTACGAAATCCAGAAGCATGTTAGCACATTRTTATCCGGTGTCTTAAGAATCACACTTCGTCACCTTAGCCGAGGTACCTTCATTGTGAGGTTCAATCTCCTTGATCTTCAAACTCCTCTGTAATTCCCTCGATCCATCTAATTGCATCTGTCTGAGCCGCAGATTCACGTCCAAAGCTATTCCCTGCTGACCTGCTCCACAGCCTGCAATGACCCATGCTACCATTCTACCACAAAATAGAAATACAGCAGAAGGTGGCTGAGATAACTGCACCTGATAGTGATCCTGGTCAGCAAGCAACCACTACGCCTACAGATTCTTGCCTGAACGTGAGAGCTTAGGGTCCTTTTTGGGTACACCTCTAATCAGCACTGTAGGAAATTCATAGTTTATCATACAATGTCCAAAAATACATGATCAGAAATACTCATTCAACTGCCAACAAGAACCAGCAGAGAACCAGCGAAAAATAAAGGCAGTCCATCAACAGGATTCATGCTCATTCAAATGCTTATCTAGGACACTTTTAGGTGAACATACCTACAGTAACACCAAGATTTTATTTTCCATCTCCATCTCGATTGCCCCAAAACATTACAGGTAAAGTGCACACTTCTATTGAATATAGGTTTCTTGAATATGAAAAGACGAGAACGCCTTACACCATCACKCGGGGGTAGAGATACCAAGCACAACCCAGGTCGCGAACTTCCACCCTCGGAAGGTAGAMAATGGCACCCAAATCAAAAGATTCACACCTAATATAAACGCTGTGAAATAACGCAGTCAAATAACACTGCTACTATGAAGTATGAACACTGGTGAGACACAACAACAGAGGCTGTCCAAAAAAGCAGAGCCTGTCAGTTGAACAATCGACACCACAATTATGCATTGGAATGAAGCCATATTGTCTGGGAGGATCAACCCTTTCGCATTGCGTTTAAGCCCTTTTGTAAAATTATGCATTGCACTTTCAACCCAAGAGGCAAAAAGAGCTTGGCCCAGGGCTGAAGATACCGGAATGCTCCGGGGCTATAATCGATTTTCTCTCTAGACTGACATACTTAAAGAAGGGCAAAARCTTAGCCCCCCTGACTTGCATTGAGTTAAGTGGGCCAACAGGGGCAAAAACTTCCCCTCATACCCCACGCTAAACCATGATCCTCTAAACATCCTTTCATTTACAATCGTTAAGGGTCGATAATCCCAGAGGCCACGATCCTCGGAGCCCACCAAAAGCGATGAGTCAAAAACACAAGATGGCTTGCGTTCATGAAAGTGTTATTTTAAAAGTCAAATACTCTGGATGAGAAAATCCGTCCAACTTATACAACTAAAATGATGTATGTTTACAGGAAATAGAATAATTCAAGTCAACAAGTCAACTCAAAACCGGATTTACAAAGCTGAAGAACACAGGGAATACTCAGATACAAATTCGCTAATTCAGGGAAGTGATAGAAACATCTGTCGCAAACGACCAATAATAGATTGAAGACACATAACTTGAAAAGACAAATGAGATCTATACAATCAARTTCAATTGCTAGACCAGCACAATACGGTCCCCCTTTCACAATCTTATACAGTGTGAGAGTCCTAAACCCTACTCAATGGCTCCCTAACTCATTCCAATACTCACAATTTCACACTCCCACTTCGAGAGCTTTCACTATAATCACTAAGCTGATGAAGAATTGGACTCTAAAAAGTATGGACACCTACAGAACGCAAAAAATCAGAAAAAATCAGAAAAATATGGGAGGAAGATCAAATACTCTATCAACAGCTGCAAGCGCCGCCGGAAACGAGAGATCCGGGCTCCGAAGCTTGGTCCGGTCTCAAGAAATTGCTCTTCAATTGCGCGGTATCGGCCGTCAAGCTTGGCGTGTCAATGATCTTATGCACGAGCTCTTCGAAACATCGCTGCACGTTGATGCTCGTCTTGGCACTGGCCTCTAGAAACAAGCAGCCGTGCTGCCTGGCAAATGCGATCCCTTCCTTTTTCGTCACTACGCGCTCCTTCTCCTCCAAGTCCACCTTGTTCCCGATCAGCATCTTGATGCAGTCCTTGTTGGTGGAGAATCGGTCGACCTCCTTCAACCACACGTCGGACAAATCTGTGAACGTCGCTCGTCGTGTGACGTCGTACACCAGGATGATGCCCTGCGCGCCGCGGTAGTATGAGCTCGTCAGCGTTCGGAACCGCTCCTGGCCAGCCGTGTCCCAGATGGTGAGTTTCAATCGCTTCCCTTGGAGCGTGAGCATCTTCACCTTGAAATCCACGCCAATTGTCGGGGAGAGGTCGTCGAATTTTCCGGCGGTAAAACGGAGAAGCAAGCTGCTCTTCCCCACGCCGGAGTTGCCTATCAAGAGGACCTTGAAGAGGTGRTCGAAATCCTCACTGGAACCAGCCATGAGCTACAATCCTGAGTACAATTCACGCAACCTCACAATACAAACACTCCTCCACTCAAACCTCACACCTCAAACGTCGCAAAAACCTACAATCTGTTCCACCAACACATCCCTCAAAACCCTAATCGTCGTCACAATTGACAAATTCCGGCTCTAAGAACACGGCAACGTCGCCGTCCATGCGAAATTCCGGCTCTTCACTTACGTCACCGATCTGTCCTTCTGCGAAAAGAAAGTTCAGAGGATCTCTCCGCCAAATTGAAGACTCACAAAACCTAAAAACGAGAAATGGCAAAAGCAAACTTGCGCAGCAAGAGATCTCAATCTCTCGCTTGTTGCAAGCTTCTTGTGGAGCTGGATGGGAGCATTGTACTGTAACTTATAAGTTATTGGACTGCGTTGCCTTGTTGCCGCCGAAGACTGTGAGTCACTTCCGGAGCGCATATTCCCCTGGTGTCTTGAGCCGCATCTTTTCTGCAACTCAGATCATAACAATATGGGCTTTTGGTTGATGATTCCAATGCAACTCGGTTCTTCCGGGATGTCCCTCAGTCCCGGTCGTCGTAAACGAGGCAAAGTCTCGTTTTCCGTGGGATCTGTTCCATGTAGAAAATTCAAATACCAGCAAGACTCATTTACCACTTAACCCTTACACACGACGCCGAGGCCATCCATTTTCTGGTCGATGAATGAGAGAGCATCTTCCTGTGTAGGACAGAAGTGCAACTATTCATCCTCGGAATTTGGTGTGAAAAGGAAAGATCTTCTAGAGTACTTTGACTTCGAGTGTTTGCTTTTGAAAAATTTTAAACCAACTAGCGGTTGGCGCTTGCTATGCTATGCATTCATAATTAGAATTTTATAAGAATTTCTATGTATTAGATAGAATGTAGAACAAAAATCTCAATAAATCTTCAAAGAAAAATGACTAAAATCTTTTATATAATTTCTTTTTATAAGCAGGCATATATTAAAATGTACAATAGAAATTTATTGAATGATGAATGAAACATATGCAATGGTGAATACTATAAAAGATAGCATGAGGTATTGGTTTGTACAATTTTTCCAAAGCTGAACATGTGAGTAAACAGTGTTTTTCCCCTCAGTCAAGCATTACATATTGCACCCTGCCTTTCCGCACGGTGATAGGTCCATCCTTTAAGGATTAAAGGTTAAAGGACAATGCAAGCCCCACAAGCATTTTGACCATCAAAACTTGAATTTTCACATAGTTGTTGGTTTTAAATGTTTTCATGCTAGACTAAGAAAATGCATCTCTTAAAATCTACTTTTTACTACAATTGGATTTTTTTTCCAAAATTGTTAAAATTGTAATTTTTATAACTCTTTCAAGATAGCACCTAGAAAGCTAAAAAATACACCACTTTTGGACTTTTCTACCAAATTACCAAACCATGGGATAAGGGAGTATGCTCTGAAAGTGACCATTTAAGGGCTAGTTTGCTTTTTTATCGTAGGTTTCCATGGACAAAATTATTTTTAGCTCATTTTCTAGAGAAAGAAAAAGGATGTGGAACTTAGCACAAGCGGTTTCATATTTTTCCAAGCATTTTCAAATTACATATAAATTTTCACAGATTTGGGACATAGGCACCTATTTGTGACCATATCTGTCTACTTGCAACTTGTAAAGAGATAGGAGGAAATGAAAGACAATGATTGGCTCTTGCAATGAAAAAGAATTTTTTTCTTGATTCACTCAATGGTGAATATGGTCCATTTAAGGATCACCTCATTTCCATTCTACAGCTATTTATAGGGGCGATTTCAAGGAGATGGTTGCTTCTAGAGCATACTCTCTTAAATGTCCCCATTCATTTCCCAGTTGGATTCTGTACCATAATGAGGACATAATGCTCAATTACGCGTTTTTGCCCACATATACGCAATTTTCAACCAATATTTTTCCTTCACCCAAGATTGTTCAATGTCCCCATATAGTGTCCTTCTCTCTGTGCATACCGACCATCCCTGCACTCCTTTTTGTCCTCAAATGAAGGTGAAGAAACTTTCAAGTCTTTCAAGTACAATTAGTTATTGAGCCCAGTAGGGACAATTTCAGAGCCTTTAGAAGAATGTTGATCACTAGAAAATCAGTTAAAAAATTCCAAAGTACTTTTCATTCAAGAAATACAGAAATTGCTTGAAAAGTCGTCAGTAGCTACCCGCTTCAATAAGAACAAGAGAAGGCATTCCACATCAGTAGCACCAGCCAATGTACTGTAGTTTTCTTTTATACTGCATTGATGTTGATAAGTACATTGTACTACATTTGATCCACTCTAATTGCACAGCCTTCCAGACACAAACACGTTCACTTCATTTGACAACTTGACATATTGAAGTTGTGAAAGCAGAGTGGTACACAACATGAGAATCTCAGGAAATATTCCACAGATTCTCGGGATATACTGGGGATATAATGTGCAATAACTAGTGTGTACGAGAAGAGAGAGTTGAGTGTGGCTGCAGATGCACTTCCTCGACTTGAAAAATGGGTAAGCTTTGATACCTGTACTTAGGTGCAGTTGAAACATTTGCTTGATATTTGCTTTACAGGTAAGTGGTGGTTGTTGCCTGACAGTGGCAGGTAAGCGCACGGCAACCACCGCCTAAAGATTGGGGTTATCGGCACGTAATCAGTTGAATTGTTCAACCTTGAAGTCCTGTGCTGGAATTAGTTTCCTGCTGAGTGCTGACCCACAGGAACTAGTCCTGAAAGATAACCGTTCAACCAACAGTGTCAGACTCAGATTCTCAACGATCTGTAATGGAGCTCTCTAAAAATTGCAAATAAGAAACTGTCAACAAGGGAGTAGATCTGTAAGAGCAGTTCGGCTCATGAGCTTGGCAATGTCGCGGAGCATCTTTGAATTGGTAAAGTAGTCCCTCAAGAAGTTCCTTCCATGTTCAGGTAGAATGGGAGGAAGATCAGATCAACAGAATGATACTAGAGAACTGTCACAAAATATGGTGTCGCCCTCACGGGAGAAATCCACTCTCTTGAGGCATAAAATCCTCCGGTCATAGTAACRAGCTACAGCAGATCAAGACAGATTTCTTACTTCAAGGGTTCAATAACTGAACCCCAATATCTACRASGAGAATCCCAGCATCATGTAAGCCTAAGATTTCTAKAGAGCATAACATGATAAGAGTATTATCCTACACAAGAAAACGAATCCTCAGTAGCTTGCACTAAGTCAAGGTTTGGTAAGTGATGACACCCACAATTGCATAGCCTTGTACAATTTTCAAAGTACCTATTGGAAGGTGGGATTGGCGAGCAGATAGTCACACAAGCTGGTCTGCATGAGCGATACCAATTCCGTAATCTCGTCTGAAAAGCCTTCCTCCGAATCATCAATGACATACTCCGCCTTGAAATCCGCAGTGCAAGTGGCCCCGTCCTCGCTCGCGATGTAGCGTATCGTTGCCCTCATGGACTTGTATCGGGGATCGCCTTCCAAGACAGAGTAGCTGATCGAGTGCAGGATCTCGTCAATTTCGTCGATGCGTTCACGAATTGTGAAACCTTCTTGAATTGCTACAAAAAACATTCACGGGCATCCCCTCAAATCCTAAAACGATGCCWATGTCCCCGATCTCCAGATTCTAATCTATAACAATTTCAGCATTCTTTTTACCGCTTTTCAATCTTTGAATGCGTGCTTACAGTTTAAGAACAGAGTGCTTACAAACAGAATCGAAAAAAACGAAGTGTAAGGCAATCAGAAACGCAGTTGAAAATTCCGTGACGCATGAACGCAATGACAATGCATCAATTTCAACGCGGCACGGGGTGCAATTTTATAATAAGATCTAATGCTAATAGCCTCATCAATCAAAATAAAATGCAGGAGATTGGAGAGTACCAGGGCCGCARTGGTAGACGCGGATCGAGCCGGGACCGCCATCGCCATCCAAGTCGCAGCTGGTGAACACGTCGGGCAGAATCTGCGGCATAAGCACTTGGATCTGTTTCGCCGCACACCAAATCCGGTGGACAGGCACAGGCAACTTCAGTTCCAAATCGGCTTTCTCGGGGGCCATTCTCTCTACACTCTTGGTACAACAACCAACAACTGACAAACCCTAACCAGTCCTTATGGAGCGATCGGAGCCCGTCTGGGCAATGGGACAGTGATGACCCATCTCATCCGTCATCATGGCCACTCCGTCCGTCTCGAGAGCCAGCAAGCTGGCTTCATTCCTTCCTAAACGAAAGTAACGAAACCACAGTAGCGTGACTACTGGAGGTCGTCCGAATGCAAAGCACCAAAAGATCGACAAAAGCAAATGATTCTGCCCTTTCTCCGATCCAGGAGTTCAGGATCCTGCAATTCCGTTCTATTTGCAGCCTTACCGARAGACAGTGAGGAGTTGAGGACGACACTTTTATTTCTATTCTTGTTGCCAGCGAATCTCTACAGTAGTGCATACTGGTCGGTTAGGGGCTTACGGCCGCTGGACGTTAAATCCTCCTCACGAACTGGGCCCCGCAGGAGCCCGCGGGTAATGTTTGAGGGTAAAAGTAAATAAAAGCCCCCTAGATTGAGCCGTCACTAGGACATATTCTCTAGCTCCCTAGCTAATTTGGGGTCTCTGATTGCAAATATGAATTCAGAAATTGCAAAAAAAAAATTTTGCAAAAAAAAAACACATTCCTGCGTTTTCCCCCGCGGTAAATCTAGTCTGCGGGGCCCAGTTCGTGAGGAGGATTTAACGCTCCCCCTTACGGCCCTCATTACCCACTTTTTTCGTGGTCTGATATTTAAACCTCAACGTCAATTGTTGCTGTCTCGATACCTGACATTTTTAATTGTGAAAGTTTGTGCTTGCCAGGTGCTTCTGTCACGGTTAAATTACTCTGCGTAATTTCCAAGATGTGCGGGGAGCTGACCTCCAGATCCGTTTCGGGCGACATGAACACAAACCCTTAAACCCTAAACCTCAAACCCTAACCAGTACTCACCCACCAAATGCTCCTAATAACCGAGTGGAAACCAGTACTTGTAATGAAGATGTCTGTCGGTTCCCACGTATAAGATGGGGACAAAGGGTGTGAGACCRACTTCAAGTCCTGCAACCCCAACTACTTCTTGAATGTCACTTATATATTTACAATTAACAATTGTTGCAAAGTTGCAAAACTCCAGATGATCACTTGCATTTTGTATACCAAGGGTGTATGACATCAAAAGAGTTCTAGGTGTGAAGTTTTCGATACCAAAATACATCACCCCTCTATTCTTATGATTTGCAAAAGCAAACTATACATTTTTAATAATTTGTACCATTCTAAATCACAAAACCCCTGGTCAAATTAACTGCACTCTCCCAACTGTCTCTCCACAGAATATTATACAATGGCGTGCGACCTGCGTACTGCGAAGTCAAAAACTGTGAACGATTACTACACTACCTCTACCCTCCCCAAGGTTCCAATTTGAACCACTCTATAAACTAATATTTGGGTAACCTCCTACGATTGACAAAATACAGCAACAAAACTGCAGAGATGGAAGGCAGACTAAAATGGAATCCAAATAAAGAATACTCTCTCAAATTCTAAAATCCTAGAGACGTACTCATGTCGTACTTGCTATTCTCCATCAGACCACTTACTTGAATTTTCAGAACATMAATACGATTAAAATTGATCAGAATTGTCCACAGCGCATGTAGATCATGAAAGCTTCGGTAGCTGAATACAGAATAGTCTTTCATATCCAATAACCTTGACAAGCGGTCCTCGTTATCTTGCTTGCACCATGTCCGAAACAATCAATGGCGGGGTCATGGGAGCCCCCGCCCTTCTCAAATCCGAAACGGGTGGGCGTTTCGGAGCTGAAGTTTTTCTGGTCAGAAATGAGGGTACGCCTGGAGTCAGGGAAGGCTTTGCTTCAAACCCACGCTCTCTCTTCCATGCTGAATCCACYGGGGGTAAATGGAAAGGGTTTGCCTCCAACGCAATTGGAAACTCCGGCAGTTCGGGTGTTGCACTTGGCATTCTGCAGTGCAATCTCCATCTCTTAGAAACCGCATTTCTTGCTATAAAACGCCACATAATGACTACAAGTAAAAATCTCTAGAGTGATAATTAAATTAAATACCATGTTCCAGCCAGGAGCACCCAAATTGGCTGGAACTGGTCATTACTGTCAATCCCAATTAGTGCCCGATTCCAGTCAGGCCGACTCTCAGGCTGGAACATGACATGATTTCTATTGGCAATGACATTCACTCAACCTTCTCTAATTACACATGTGTTTACAACGTAAATTAGTTGTCCAATTACGTATGTATATGACATGACATGACATGAGAGACTCTCAGGACATAGTGGAAATGTGCCATAACAACGACGAAACCTCAACCCTTCTAATTGCACTGCCTCAAATGTGTTCACAAGTTGACATGTAGAAGTTGTCCAATCCGATGTGTACACTATAAAACAGATGAACAYAKCAATGTGTAATTASAGAGGGTAGAGTGAATAAACGAGATTCACTTACTTTTCTGTGGAATAATTGTCTCTGAAAATTCGTGCTTTGGCCAGCGTCTCCCTGGGTACTCTCTGAGCCAGGTACTTCATCGTACCCCACAATGGAGGAACCCTGCACAACATGGCATCAGACTCTTTGAGCTTTGCATCTTCGGCAAGCAAAGTACTCCCCAATCCTAAGAGCTTTGTTTACAGACACTMAAGAGATCTAATATTTACGGGTATTCACAACAATGGAACCTTCGATCACAACCAATCGGGGAGTGAAACTAAGCACAAGTTTCAAATGAAAGAAAAMAGTGCGTGTAGCATACATTGTGAGAGGTTCCATGCTTCCAAACTCAGTACGGGCTTTTTGACTTTCTTTCAGGTATGCGTGAGACGCTTTGAGGCACGACAGCGCTTCTGCATGCGCATTGTCTTCATACCCCTCATCTAGAATAAGGCCATGGAAATAGTAGGCTGCGGTCTGTAAAAACAGAACAAAAAAGGTTACCATTGCCGAAGAAAAAAATAGTAGAAGACCAACGGCAACTAAAACTGATTGGAATGGCACCTTTTGGAAGAAGAAAGACTAAAGACTCTCTTCGGATTTTCAAGAGTCAACAAACTATGTGTTGAAAATTATACCTTGGCTTCAGCAAGTTTCCATTTCAAGAAAAACAYTTGCTTATCCCTCAATTCGTCTGACAAGGGCACGGAGGCCAGCTTTTGCAGTGCCTGTCATGCACAAAGCATTCATTYATAAGAAATAAAGGAAAAAAGTTAAATTACGAATTTCTTCCAATGATAAAGGTTGATGAAAGCTTMGGTTCATGTGCACTTCTTCCGAAAAATGCAATAAATAGTCCATCATTGTGCATCAAAGAATGATATTGAGTACTCTTAACACCTACCTCCTCCCACACTTCGACGTGCTCACAGGCTAATCTTCGCTTCACTGCAAGCGAAGCTTTGACATTCCCAACTGCAAACCCTAGTTGTAATTCCACAGCCTGCACCACAAACTTGGATTTGAGTACACATGCGAAAAAGGGGACAAAAAACATAACACCATCGTAGTAAATGGGTGGTCTGAAACTACCAAGTACCTGGCCTAACGCTTGGTGCTCCAATGACCTGAGCTTTGCCTCCGTTATATCAGCTGGCAGTTTCGCTCTGCACATAAGCAGTTGCATGTTTGAGTCTACATTCTCGAATTCCATGGTCCAAATGGATTTCAGCATTTCAGCATAGTAATAGAGCTACTAACAGGCCTCAATTATATATCTTACCCCAGTTGCCTGGAAACGAACAGGACAAAAGTATTCATGTTCTAGGCAATACAGTATCCAGTAGCARTAGGAACATGAAAAATTAGATGGCTTACTTTATACTTTCTGGGGTGTTTGGCAGAACAGCTTTTATAGCACACTCAAAATATGATGCAGCTTTCAACAGGATCTCGATAGCGTTCCTCCTGTTTTCTGTTCAAGRCACACGCCTGGTTAGAATACCACAACAGGCGGATAATCGCAAGCGCAACTACCCCAATTAAAATTGCGTAATTTCCATATATCTCTCCACATACTCCTCAATACAATCATCAATATATTCCTTAGTGCAGTGCTCATTGATTGAATAATTCAGAATCCCTCTTAACCATATTAAAATGTCAATATTCCTATAACACATGTCACAAGTCCACTGAAATCGTAGATGGACACAAGAACTTTCTACATTCTCAAACCACTGCTTAGTCTCTTCCCTTCGATAGAAAGCAAACCCCATYAACCATAAAGACTGCCCAATTCAATCAGATTCTCTAGCAACTCATCAGATTCATCCATTACAAGAATACAGATATGAAAATATTCAAACATTGATAGACAGAGAACCCACTGACATAAGTTAGGCACAGCTGTCAACCGTCTTGAGACGATTACTTGTGTGTGCAGAATAACAGTGGTCACCCTTTTCCATTCCAATTGCAGGCGAAACTAAAACTGAAARAAAATGCTACTGCAATTGCAATGCGGAAGGTGGCAAAGCTAGTAGGAGTTACCATCAGATACACTGTACCAAGAAAGACTCGCAGATATGTACCGCCCAAAAGCAAAGACTGGGTGCAAAGCAAAGCACATGCCTTCAGTAGCTTTGGGATTGAACCCATCGGCTGGCTGTCTTGGTGTCAAGCACACATTAGCTTCTTGGATTGCCAGCATCCCTAAAAGATGGAGCACCGACAGCAACTCATAGTACCCACTCGCAAGTGCAGTCTCCTGTTTTGGGTAGCAAACTCATTAGTTAAATCGCGAAAAAGCCACGTAATGATATCAACTAGAAAAAAAGATGCCAAGAATTATCTAATATATCGCAAAGAACTTGACTATAAGGTCTTGCTTATCCGCTACACTTATCCAAAAATTATCACGAAGAAGAGTACAGATTGACAAGAAAGAGCAAGCACGCACTAACCTTACTGTCGTCCACCACATTTGTCCAGGGAAACTCAACAGCCGAGCTGAATTTCTCACCTAACCAACAAAAAAAATCGTCTCATATCAGATCACTAAAATGCAATAATAAACCAATGCTTATACAAGCAAAACTAGTGTATTCAAAATTAAAACATGCAGCTCAACGACAAAGATTACACAATGACATCTCCGTGTATTACCTCCGGTGACAAGGCCCAATAATACAGGTAAGTAGTCATTCAGAGCGCTCTCCAAATCCTGACCATTGGATTCACCTGCAGCTGAATATCAACCGATCCCTTCAATATACTAAAACGAATCAATATACATTTTATGCCAAGAATGTCGAGGCAGAAAAATTCAGGCTGCTTGAGAGAGTACAAAGAGCATGAAATGTCCTTACCATCCAAGGATTTCCTTCGACTTAATTTCATCACTTGCAYTTTTTTGCCGCCCGAAGCAGCGATTATTTGCGATCGAAGAGAATGTAACCTTGAGGCCATCCCCACAGACACAGATCCCTTCAGAAGCTCCGTTAAATCGATTGGTATTGGCTCCCTGAAGCCCGGTACAAATACATGGATTTCACCCGAATAAGAGGGGATGTCGACTAAAGAGGAACCTCCGATGTCGTCTACCGCTTCCGTGGAAAATATGCATCCCATTTTCCTACAAATCTGAGACCCCATATTACACTCATCCCCTTAGATAAAAAATTAATAACAACGTTTCATAGAAAATCGCCATCAGTACTGATCTAGTGACACATAATATGTCACTAGCATAAAAAACGCAACTAAAACCATGACTCTGATATTTGATTCAACCCTCACGAACGCACCCTTCAAACCAAACTTAAGTCTAAACCTTTACTTCCAGGAAAAGAACTCACACAAAAAAAGCACAATCACCATACTCAGCAACTTCAAAAAAAGATCTCAACACGTCATTCTATACTGCCTACTTCCTAAACTAGCCAGATACCGACTCAAAAACAACCTGTAGAACCAAATAGCACTTASCAAACAAGCGACACACAATGCACGAACCAGCCAAATAATTTTGTCACCTCATAACCCAATTAATCATCTCAAAACAAAAAAATCAGACGATACCTCACAAACTGAAGAAACTCTCCACTGCCGCCGCGTCTCAAAAAAATAAAGCAGGGGACGACAAGAACCCTGTAGTGTTCGAATGCAGAACCAAGAACCTCGGTCCCAAGAGCCGACCTCCCAACTAAACAACTAAAAGACCTTAAAACACTGAACTTAGTCGGAGGAGAGTGAGTTAGAGTGCAACGTTGAAGCTTTGCGAATGAAAGAAGATACAGCGTGCGTGATTCACACACAAGAAATAAAATGTTCTCAGTTTGAGCCTGCGAAAGAGTCTTTCCGGGGATTGTTTCGGCACAAAAATGCGGAGGAACGATGAATTGCAATGGTACCGGGAGGTGTGACTACGTTACTGAAGCGCCGCGCGAGAGAGACCGACTACTGACACAAGGGCGGACGGAGAAATCAAAGACTGCGAAAGTAGAGGAGGAGAAAAGCTTAAACTACTGTGAGAGAAGGCTGGTGTGGTGGCGCTCCTCTGCAGTGAGGAAGAAGATCCTATGGCCGTGCGGGTGCGCTGGCAGGCCACGCGGGCCACACGTCAGCGGGCGGGKGGGATCATTGGAGGAATGCCTTCGGGGTACTGCTGGTGGGTGCAGGATGTCTGACTAGGCAATATCCAATTGGTCTMGACTCTACACCATTTGGGGTCGTTTTCACACCTGTGGTGGGAGATTTTTATAGTTATTTATGGGATCTGATGATTGAACCATTCAGTTGGTGCACTGAGGGACCCCTTTCTGCTGGGAGAGAGTCCAAGTATCCAGGAACGCATGCTCTCCCAAAAGGATGAGGTGGCGTCATTCTCCTTGCCACATAGAGAAGGGGGTAAATTTTCTTGTGTTTTCAAATCTTCAATAATAGGGGTAGTCACATCTCCTTCATCAAGTAGAATTTTATAAAGTCACAGAAATTGGCAAGAGAAAAGAGGAGTCAATGGCGAGTTGTCCCATGTAAAAGAGGTGTGACCCCCTTTTCATTGTTTGAAGCAATCCTCCAAGAATTTGTTTCGTGCAAAGCTGGATGGAAGCTTTGCAAGTCACGCACATCCATCCAAATTGAAAAATTCCTCAAGAAATTTCCTGAGGAATCAATTTCTTTACTTCCAAAGAAGATGAAACCAATACTCTCAATTCTCAGGGAATTTTGAAACTAGAAATCCCGAAGAATCAACCACAACACAGCATGTTTCAATTCTTTGAGAATGGAACTCACGTTGAAGAAGGTCTGACTACCTCAAATGCTTTCAAGTGAGTGGTAAGCTAGTTCGCTCTAAAAGCAACCACCTCCCAAAATGTACACTATTTGGTACATTGAGAAAAGCAAAACATACATTTGTGTTAGTGGTTGCTTTTAGAACAGGGGCATGTTTAAAGCATGATGTAAGTTGCTACATGCTAGGAGATGAAATGCATATTGTTGGAACGTAAGTATACGATAATTTCAACCTAATTGAAAAGCAAAAAGAAGATTTTTTCATACTATTCAATATCCTTATTCATTATCATCCTCTTAAAGACTAGGGACTAGTCAAAATTTCTAAAATTGAGCAAATATACCATTAAATTTAACTTAAAATATCAATTTCATGATGACTTTCAAATAAATTTGTAGAAATCACAAGTGTTTTTATTGAAATTGAAAACAATAACAAAAAATAAATGCATGTATTGAAAAACTATAATTCTTTGAATGGATTAAAGAATGGAGAGTTTTTAAAGCGAGTCCTAAAGTAGTCACTAATAATTCCATCATCATCATACAAAATATTAATTTTGGACACTAACTAACATAATAAGGTTCAAATCTCATTTATTAGAGAAAGTGTGTCATGGATATAAGTGAGTAATGGATGGTTTTCTAGGTGTGTGTATTTGGCAATTTGCTTATCGTGGGCTAGTTTACCTTAGTCCCTTAGCGGAAGTGTGAATTTTTTTTTCCGATATGGTATATGAATTTTTTAGGAGCTTCAATAATTTGGGTATCTTTTGGACATCTTTTGCAAAAATACTCATCAAGTTTTGAAATTTGGCATGTATGTAACTAATAGAATATGGCATACAATTGCCCACCAAAAAATTTAGTTTTCAAATCACATTCTAAGAGGAGTCAAACTTTGTTAGCAATGTTGGGTTGGCTTCTAACTTCAAGCCCTATTTATGTGCAATTTTTGAAGTCAAAAGTCTTGAATTTTTTTTTCCATATATTTGAAATGTTTGTTTTTTCCTTTCTCCCATTTTGGATTTCAAACAAAAATTTTCCACATTGCACAAAAATCCTTAGGAAATGACTAGTGTATTGCCAATGTACTTAACCTCCTCTTATTACACTTTGATATAGAGTAGGTTGATTGCAAAAAAGACCAATACTATTTTGCATCACACTTGGAATGATGGAGTTGTCATCAACTATAACTTTTGAAGCAATAACCCGATTAACTTGAAATTTTTATTGGAGATGTCTAACTTAAGAGCAATCAAATTTTTTATTTTTCAAAATATTTCAAAAATCATTTTATATTTAAATTTTGGTTTAGCTCATTTATTACACTTTTTTTTAGTACCAGGGAGTGCCCAAAGTCAATGATCTAGAGCTAAAATATTTGCAGTCTATTCTCACAATAGGCGGGCATCTATTTACCAAATGAAATTAAAAAAAACATTATTTTATTTCCTCTACGCGAGTGCTAATAGGGCTCTCTTGTGCGTGCTTTTTTAAACATACAAGATGGTTCAAAGATCATTCTTTTGGTGAAATCTTTTCATCATGAAGTTCTTCCAAAACGGCAATAATTAGTTTCTTTGAAAATTACTTTTCCTACTTTTTACAAATTAAAACTTCAATTGTCTATTTTCTTCAAAAGCTGTAATACTCTATTTTGAGAATAACTTTTTACCTACATTTTTTGCATGTCTCAAATTCTGGTGACATGATGTTTCTACTACTAATTTAATTATCCATATTTTATCTTTTTTTTAAATATTTTTTTCCAAAATGTCATAGTACAGCTAGTAGAGAGCCAAATGCTATGCAAAACGGACGATATTTTTTGCAATGACCTAGTACGTTAGACTCTATATTTGCTTCGTAATAAAAAAATTTAATGACTAACCTAGCATCATATACTTATGAATGGTCAAAATCCTCAATTTTGTGTAGTGAATAAATTCTACTCCGAGAGGGCTTGAAGATTGCTAACCTTGATTTACAAAAATGAAAAAAAAGTTTAGTTTCTCACTTCAAACATTTTAATCTTTCAATCTACATGGTCACACGGGTAGAAACTTTTTTTCATGCATTGCCTTATTTTTTTAATAAAATATTTTAGGTTGGAATTCAAAAAAAAAGTTATGAGTTTTTTATATTGGACAATGCAAAAGAAATTGACAGTTTTAAACTTTTCTACTTTCAAATCATCTTTCCACTTTTGAAGGTTAGTAACAAGTTGAATACTTTAGTATTTCCATTGGAACTATTCCATGAACATCCTATTCAATATCAATGAATTTAACACATGTGGCTTCAAAGATTGAAGTTAAGTAGAATATAAGCTCTATCCTCATATTGTATAATTTTCGATTTGTCCAACCTACTAAGGTAAACCTCCCTATTTGTATAATGTGACAATTTTTGCCACTTGTGGTCAAATGGTCAATGTCTTAAATTTAGATTTAATTAAAAAAAAAATATATATATATATATATATATATATATATATATATATATATATATACTACTTGAATTGTGGCACAATTTCAATCAACTACGCTTCATCATAGATTTTAATGATTGTGTTCATTCATCATCAACATGAAATTATCTGTCTTCAAATATAATCACTGTATTACAAAAAATTGCACGACCACTATTTGTCAAGGCTGACTTATTGATAAAAATTCTTATTGCATGATGTTTTTACATAGCCATATATATATATATATAATTTTATGAATCTTATAGTAGCCCTACATATTATATAAAATTTTTCTTATTTGAATTACATGGCCCTTATTTTGTAACGTAGCTTTCAAAAAAAAATTAACAATGATTTTGTTGAATCTCAATGTTTTTCACAATCAACTCAAACATGTTGAATATTTGAGTAATGGAAGAGGGAGAAAATTCAACCAAAAGGTCAAGCCTATAGGAGAAAATACCATTGACCATTGAACATTATGAAGAAAAATAAATTGGCTTCAAGTACTAGGAGGCTTGAAAAAGAATTATGTCACTTTAACCCCTAAAGTCCCATGACTATGTTTTCACCAAAACTGCTCTAAAACTGCCTTTTTTAACACAAGTACCAAATTTTTGAAAAATAATATTTTTGGCACATTTAACCATAGAATCTTGTAGTATGCTGACTTGGTAACATATGATAAAAATTTCAGAAATTTCCACTATGTGGATTGCAAGATATAAGCATTCAAATTCATCAAAATCATTTTCTTGGCTCTGCAAAAATAGGGGAGCTCTACTTCACAAGCTTATTTTTCTATGAAAAAATATCCAAAATGGTGGTGCCTCTTTGGATTCTTTTTCTTAGACAAGGTTGCCACATGCTTGAAATATTTCAGATCTTTTGGAATAGTACAACATATAGGAACAAAATAATAATTAGACAGTGATAGTGAATGATTTGAAATACTAAATTGTTAAAAGTTTAATTATGGAATTGAAAATGTCAATCCCAATGGTTGCAATGTTGTAATAAATGATATACATCCTATGATTTTATTTTTTTCCAAAAATATTGGATATTGAGTAAGAAAAGGACTTTGAATTTCATATTACAGTAGAAAAATTATAACTACTTGCGAACAAAAAACCCTCATAACTTTTGACTCATTGATCAAAATGGAATGATTCAAAGCTTTCCAAGTATAAACAACCCTTGAAAACCTATTTCAATTTTTTGTTTAAGAAAAAAGTGATTTAATGAAAAAAATTAAAAAACATATATGTCTGCCCAGTTATGGAAAGAAGTAACATAGTAGGCCATAACTTTTGATTCACATTTCCATAAGTCATCAAATTTAGTGCATATAAAGATATTCCTCTTTTCCACCTTCAATTAAAATTTGAGACAAAAATATGGAAATCTCTAGTCACACATACTTGACCAAAATTGCTATGTAGCTAAAAAGCGCATGCTCGTCCTTCAGAGGTTAATAGTCACATAAATGAAAGTTAAATGATATCAATTTCATTTTTTTTACATTATCTTTCATTGTATCACACCCCAACTTTTATAATGGAATAAATTTTGTCTCAAGAATTTTGAATTTGTTTTTGGATAAGAAATTATTTTTTATTATTAAATTTTGATTCAATTAAAATATATTAAAAATATTTAGAAACTTACTTTTGTGTACAATATCCGAATTTTTCCACCCTATTTCTCTAATAGTTATGGTAAATTTTGAGATATAAAATAGCTTTCAAAGATCATTGCTGATATATGATAATTATAGTCAATGTTATCAAATAAAATCTTTTCAACTAAAATAGATCATTTAGAGCAATGCAATTCACCACATTATTGTACATTATTGTAGTACATGGTATAATGTATGTTGGTTTTAAAAGTTTAATGATTCATTGGGACTACTTGGATAGCATATTTTCAAAATTCATAATAAAATTCAAGTATTTTTTGAAAAAATTCAAATTGTTATCACTTTCTTTTTTGTTTGTATATATGTGAAAAAATGATAGAAAGTAATTAGCCATTTCCTGGGAATAAAGGTGGACTTCTATGCAGAGTGGCAGAATTGGAAAGCAATTTTCTAGTTTTCATAATTAATATTATTTCTCTATCTTCCGTGATGCTTACATTTCTTTGTAAGTAGGCTGAGATAGGATAGTTTAGGAGTAGCTTTGTCTTGTTGTCAAACTAAAAACAACCAAATTGGGATTTTCTCATGATCGCCTTGTTTTGTAGCTTTGATTGCTTGTCTTTTAAGGTGGATAGTTGCAGTTTAGGCCGATTGTTCTTGGTTGGTTGTTTGTAAATGTAAAATATGTCTCCAGGGCTTTTGCTTGGTTCGCTATATGGTTTCCCCTTGCAATGGAAAGTATCCATGTGTTTCAAAAAAACAAGCAACTAGAAGCAATCAAAAACTTTAAGTCCAATACTAACCCCTAAAATCCCTGAGGCACCAAAATCTAGTGTTTGCAAAACTTTTGTGTTAAATAAAACCTAACCAAGTTGCTATTTTAGGTAGTTTATGTTTTTGAAAGCTTCTTTTTGAAGTCTAGTCTTTGCTTCAAAAATCTGATTATGAGAATAATTGTTTGTGGTTTTTCAATTCAAGATTGTATGCTAGGGTGTCCAATGCGATCTTTACTTTTCGTAGTGTTGAGGGTGCTTGGAAATGAGCCTCAAATACACTAGAGCTTGGAGAAAAAAATACATTTGGAAATTCATTTAAAAAATTCTAGAGAAGATTTTGAGAAGCCATAAATTGATTGGAATTATGCATGTTAGGCCCTTCAACCTCATATATTTTTGGTGACCAACCTTTTAGATTTGACATGTGAAAGAGGATTGAAAGACTTTGACTCACTCTTGCAATTTAACACCCTCATGATCAAACATTATAATCTTTCAATCCATACATGATATTGTTGTGTTTTCTTTTCCTTAGTGATCTCTAACATGTCTAGATTGAATTTGTATGATTACATTTCAAAAAAACTCATACATCTTATCAAGATACTCGCTTTCTGTTCAATGTAGAGCAAATTCCTTCTTATCAAAATATTGGTTTTCTATTCAATGTAAAGCAAATCCCTAGAAGTTCAGAAAAAGCCTTGGGCATTTAGGGGTTAAAACTAATTTTTCAGAAGTAAAAAAGTTGCCTTCTCCACTTTCCATGGACTTCTCCCCATAAATTTGGCAACCACTAAACTTCTAAGTGAATCAACTCCATGTTGCCCTAATATTGCACACTTCCATGCAAAGTTCCGAAGAAGATATAAGGTCCATAAAGCAACCATCTAAGCACTAAAATTGAATTTTGGGAAGGTAAAACATCTTGAAATATTTTTCAGTAAATTTTTGTTGAAAGACAAGAGGAAATGACATGTGGCTCAAGTTGTTTCATATTTTTTGGAGCTTTGTGGAATTAGTTATGAAAATTTGAAGTTGAAATGCCATAGGGCTCTAAAAGCGACCATCTCCTAGAATGTACACAGTTTGTACATTTTTGTATGTTGAAGAAAGCAAAATTTACCTCTGTTTCATGTTCGGTTCAAAATGCCGAGTCAGAGTTCAAGCCCCCTACCTTAATCTTTCCTGGAAGTATGGCCAAATTTTGCACATGGAAGTCTGCCACCAACTGTACCTTAGAGCAGCCCCACTGCTACACGGCCAACCAACACTGTAAACATTCTTGTCCATTGAACATTCTTGTCCATTGAACATTCTTGTCCATTGATTACAACATTAGGCTTCAGTTTGCATGTGCCGGTGTTCCTTACAGTCGACGTTGCGGAAGCAATGCTGCAACGTCCACCGATGGATAGGAAACTCTGCAGGATCACATTGAGTGTCATTACCGGAATCCTCTTCAGAAGAATTTCWGTGATTTCGAGAATTTCGAGTGCGAATTTCCAGATCAATTCATGTGCGTGATCGTACGAGTGTTGTTGTTTGGTGCTTAAGTTATTAGGTTTCGGTTTGGATTTGCAGCTGACGCTCAATGACGAGAGGATTGGACGGAACGGCGTTCAGAGTTTCTTCACTGCGTTTACGTACTAATTGCGGAACAGAGAGCGTCTCCTTATGTAAGTCCTTTTCTTTCAGGGGAAATGTAAATTATTCCACTTGTAATTTTTCTCGTAGGAGTAGAAGCATTTGTGCAGCGMTTGGGACGAAGAGTAGCGGCGACGTTGCGCGTCYGGGACCTAGGATTATGTTTGCGGCGGGTGGAACCGGTGGTCACGTTTATCCAGCTCTCGCAATTGCCGACGAAKTGAAGAACCTAAACCCCGCAACCGAGATTCACTTCGTAGGCACCAGAGAGCGCATGGAGTGGGACATTGTCCCCAAAGCAGGCTACACTATCTCGCCAATTCCCGCAGTTGCCATACAACGACCATTCTATAGCTTCGCCAATCTGTTTCTGCCGCTGCGATTACTTCTCTGTGTGTTCCTTTCSTGGCGCATCGTTCGCAAGTTCCGACCCGACGTGGTGGTGGGAACAGGGGGTTACGTCGCGGGGCCAGTGTGTCTCATGGCAGCTTTGAGTGGTGTCAAGGTGGCGATTCAGGAGCAAAACGCGYACGCGGGGCTGACCAACCGCATCCTCGGTCGAGTTGCGAAGGTTGTCTTTATCGCTTTCGCCGCTGCCACTGCTTATTTTCCAGACAAGAAATGCATTCTCATTGGGAACCCTACGAGGCGTGTGCTCCGGCAACAAATCGAGAAATTATCTGCGTTGCGGTCGTTTTTTGAGGTGGAGTTCGGTGGCCATGAGGAGGTCGTGGTTGTGATGGGAGGATCCCTGGGGGCTCGTCTTATCAATGAGGCTATGGCAGGAACTGTTTTGTCCTTGTTGGAGCAGAACCCGAGGCGGTATATAATCTGGCAGACTGGGATAGTGAATTTTGATTCGACTCTGAGTCGAGTGGGCACGCACCTTCGATTGGCACTCTTACCGTGAGTCCACGAATTGCTGTTCTTTCGTCGATTTGCTTGTTGTATGGTAGAGGATGCTCTTGGCTTCACTTTAAGCATTATAATCAAGATGTAGGAGTGCGATGTTTGGAAGATCAGCATAGAGCTGTGGAAAGATCACTCTGGGTATAAAAACAAAATCTGTCAAGAGATCAAATTCTTATCAGTATGTATGAATTTTTTATGCGATGCAAGAGTGGGAGGTTATAGACCAACGTATAAAGGACGGGAGATAACCTTATTTTCATTCAAGGATACATTTACCCAAATTATGCTTATACCACTTGCTAATTGAAGGTCTACCAAATGTTCGAATAGATGAGTGGCTGTTGGTAACAAGGGCCATGCGGGATCAGGTCTCTAACGGTTTAGTGTCTCTACCTTAGTTATTGTAATCTTGGGATGATGCTTTTAGGGTTTAGGGTTTAGGGTTTAGGGTTTTAGGGTGGTTTTCGCTCGTGGAAAGACATTATCAAACCTTAACGCGTGCTAGAGTTTGTTGTTGGCCTTTCGCTGAATGGAGTTGACTAATGGCTTGTCTGGATGATTGCTAGCTATGTGGACGCTATGGAGATGATGTATGCCGCTGCCGATGTCATTGTAGCAAGGGCAGGTGCAATAACTTGCAGCGAGTTGTTGGTCACTGCCACGCCGGCCATTCTGGTATGAGCTTTGACAATGAGAGAGATGAACTTTACAGTGTGCGCATTGTGATTTGACTGTTTGGCACAATATGCTTCACTCTTGTCTAGATTGATGGCAGTACACAGTGCTGTGTTTTTAAACTGTGYGCTGAGCGTTTGGAATTGACAACAGATTCCGGCCTCCTCTGTAGCTGAGGATCATCAGATGAAGAATGCTCGGGCCATGGCTGAGGCCGGAGCTGCCACTGTCCTTCCAGAGAGGGRTCTCAGTGCAGACAGTCTTGCGATAGAGATTCTAAGGATTCTAGGTGACGTTCTTTAGCTGCTTTCTCTTTCACATTGAGAAGTTTTTGTTTAATGAGCTCCACTCTTTCTTGATCTTACCGATCAGAAAAATATTTTGACCGAACGGAAGTCTATTCAAAATGCCCGGTGTAGTATGAAGCGTTACTAATGTAGTCTTGCTCTCTGCACAGGAGACGATGCCGTGCAGAAGAGGATGCAAGGCGCCGCTCTAGATATGGCATGTCCAAATGCAGCAAAGCAGCTTGCCGAACATGTACTCTCGTTGACAACATAATCATGTATTACGGAATGGACATTCCCGATTTTAGCCTCGGAGATACGATTAAGCAATGTTTCTTGGAAGGTATTTTCATGTATTCTCTYCTTTGGATGCCATCAGCTTTGGAGTGTATTCTTTTCATGACTATAATAATGTTCCCACATTAGGACCTGTTTTTTCATCTTTTTTMKGCTCACTTASGCACTTTTATAATGCAGCAAAAGTGGAAAWTTTTCCACAACTTGGCAGCAAGAGCGTCAAACTGATGGCGGGGAGTCTCCGACCTTAGTTTTTTTAGTCTATGAATTTCACTGTGCCCATATTCCACACATTAGCCGTGCCAATTGTTACTGGCTCACAGCCGGTGTTGAACAGGACGCGCATTTTTACCTTGAGCATGTTGGGGATATACTCTGGAGGTAATCACTGTCCGGCCACCTTGTGCAAATGTCTCCACTACCGAGTGATCCACCTGGAGATGAATAATGGCCAATTGAAATTAGGCAGTTCAAATTTGTAACAGAATTGTTCCAATTAACCGACTCTGAATAGCAAACTTGGCAGTTCAGTTAGCCTGTTACCTCCAGTACCTAATRCCAGCTAGTCTTTCAGTATGGAGGATGATTTTCACACTTACAAGGAGTTGGAGTTTTAGATATTTGTCATCCTCATAGAGACGCACGTAACTACCGTATGTTGTCTTGTCTGCAGTCAAATATGTAGATATTGTAGATTTATACTCAGGGAGAACTACATAGATCAAAATAAGAGAAGTTCGATGCAGTTCAATGTAGCTAAAAGAGGAACAGTGATGCAACAGGAAAACCTGGTAAACCTGGTAGACTTTTAATTGCTCTGATCACTGCACAAGAGAGTGTTCCGGCTCTTTTTCTTGGAGTACACAAAATAGAAGTACACAGCTGTCTGCTCCTACAGATCATCTGTAACCAGCAGCACTAGTAACTCCAAAGGTTCATAAGTACCCTTCATTGATGCACCGTTTTGACTTCATACGTAGGGTCCTGATTCAGCAAACAGTTCGGGCGGTGTTGCTCCTTGCTTCACTTGAGGCATCTTGAAGGCCACCTCAATGTCCAGCTGCAAGGGCTTCTCAAATCAGAATGCAGGTATAGCAGAACTTTTCAGAAACCATAGTTTGTCCCTTCYAATGTTCCCAAATGATCAATTTAATAAATTTGTCTACTGGGTAGCCATACTGTCTCTTTCAGTACTGTATTTACATTATCTGCTTGTGTGATGAGACGTAGATGTTTGATAACACAAAGATTTCAAAGTAACCTCCAACTGGCCGAATGGAGATTTCCYTGGGAGATTTGTTGAGTGCCTGCGAAGAAAAATCTCTTGTCTTTATTACCTCGCTAATTAGAATGGAATGAATAATAGCAGTCCTTGTAAATATGGATCTATTCTACTGGAGAATGACTTTTTTTTAATTGTAAAGAATTAAAATTTTATAGATGCTCAAAGCTAATAGAAACCAAAAACGCGATACCAGTATAATCTCTAACCACAAGCTTGTTTTATCTTGCAAATTGGCTCGTTGAAAATCTAGAAACCTAGAAGATCTCCCCACTCTACATAGATGTTGGAAATACAGACAAAATTGCAATCAAAAATTGTATTCCTAGGAACTTAAAATGCGTAAGCCCATTTCGGTCAATGAAATGCTTTAGGGGTTATGATAGGTGGGATCCTGAACTCCCGAAACATCCCTGTGTCGAGCCACTTCCTTCCTTTTAGCTTGACGTCTTTTGCTATGACTGTCCTTGCTGAAGTTTGTTGACTTCTTTGATAAGCCATGGAGGAGGTTGGTGTTGGTCCTTGGGTTTAGCGAAACCACTCTTGGTATTGACTGCAGAGAATCCAATAGAGAAGTTAGAGGCTTAACTAGGCTTCTTTTAAGTGATCGATCCGCTTAAAATCGTAGCCCATCATTCATATTCTTTGAGCTGAGAGTTGTACCTGAAGGCCTGCCCAGCCTTTAGTAGTATCGTCTCTTGTGCTGGTGGTGTACTTGTCTGTCCACCCATGAAGGATTCGTCTCTGTTTTGTTTCAAAAAATGTCTTACACGCACAGTACTTATCATAATCGTACCTCAGCCCAATGCCAATGTCAATGTCTGCGTTGAGAGGTGCGTACGTGTCTGTTTGTACCAACTACTATCCCACGGAGTAGTAGTTATGTTTGACCAGGTCCAAGCTTACTTTCAGGACGTGTAAGACTTGGGGTCCTACTTCTGACAGTTCCAGGCCTTTGGTGCCGTGCATTCTAACAGGGAAGAATTCTGGGCATTCCCACATTCCCGTGGTGGGATTCTCTTGTAAATGGGGTCAGTAATTCCACTTTACAAAGTCTGTGCTCTTGAACAGAAGCGTAGTGCTAATTAACCCTCCTTCACCGTAGCTTGCTCCCACGAGCATTCTCCACACCCCGTCTGAAAGCCKCCATGCTTCGGTGGGGTTTCGGAATTGGGAGGTGTTGTCAGYGGGTGGCGTCTYGGCAATTGGGTTGTATGGAGCCTCGAATTATCACACACGGGAAATAAACATATAAGATTCCCTCTTCTACTAAATCTGCCTTTTATGTTGACAGTTTTTCAGTGGTTGGAGAATGTGAAGATTACATTCATATGCCATAAAGCTTTTTATTGATAAATCTGATTTATTATTACTATAAATTTTTTGCAAGGGTACAAAGCATTATCATGGCACGCGACGCTMCGTAGAGTGGTAACTGTTTGGAATCTAGCAACTGACCTTAATCCACTTCCTGAGCAAGGGATCAGAAGAGTCTCCTGGATCAGCTCGGGCTTGAATCTGTTTGTTGTCGATGGAGTTTCCTGTGTAGAGAATGATGGGAGTTCCGTCATCCAGGATTATGATGGAGCCTGACCAGCAGCCATCGGCGTCGTACCACTGGTCGCGCTTCAAAGCCGCTCCCAAGTATTAATTGCCAGTGGATCATGACCTTGGAGACGGCCTGCATGGTACCAGTCGATTGTTCCAGGAATGGAAGCCAAGGGRTTGTATTGATGGAAGAGGTGGTAGTAGCCTTTGTAATATACAGGGCCTGCAAGCAACCAGAGAATATCAATCAATCAAATGTTTCCATCTATAATTATCAACAATGCCGAACTTCGAAATGCAGGAGTCTGATGCCGAAGAGGGTGGATTGGTGTGTACCATTTGGATGTGTTGTGGATTGATCACGCAAACGCCGTAAGTTGCCAATCCCACAGAAGAGCCCAGTTTGTCAAGTTCTCGTCAATCCAGGTGATCTTTCAAAATACGAATTTCTGAGTTCTAAATCATCTTTGCGGCCCAATAGATAGGTTAGGTTCAATATTGAATACAGTGGATCTATACTAAGGATCTTGCTATGCACATTTTCTAGCCTAGAAATTTAATGGGATTGTATTGCGTCATTGAAAGCGGTGAATGGAGAAAATGTGCTCTGTAGGACATTCAAGTGACCTTTAAGCATCCCACCAACCGAAGCCTTACAGATTCAGTGGCGCTAAGCCGACTGCGATTCAGAAATCTCAGAATAGTGCCAATATCTAACATTTCAAAATTGGGAGATCATGTACCGTCCATCCAGTAGCCTTTTGGTTAGAAGTGATACCCGATTTTATAATGAATGCCTCACTTGGAGTTATTGATCGGCATTGCTTGAACAGTGATCTTCAGTCTTCCCTTGCCCTAATGTTTTGGCTGCCTCCAAGGATGCCGACAATCCACTTGACCCTGTAGTCATCAGGCAAAACAGACGCAATTCGCACTTGGGGTGAGTATCCCACTGAATCTCCGTAGGTGTGCCTGCAACTCGGAACTGAACTGCGCCATCTTCATAACTGGTCTTTCCTTATAGTACCTGAGTTTTGAAGTTGGTCAATGCTTGTAATAGGCCCCTCCACACTCTGCTAAAGTCACTACCATCACTCGTAGTACCTCAACTTTGTGAAACCGTCTTTCTTTTGTCGTTGCTTTCTTTTGACAAGAAGTTAAGTGGTTTTCATGTCAGTATTTCATGCCTCAACTTGGACACTAGTCTTGATTGTGTTGCAAAATCCTCTCTAACATGTGAAGATCACAGAATTCGCTCCAGGTACGTACTTTCACGAGAAGAGGGAGAAATTTCCACTCAAGTATGGGCTTGAAGGAGCACAAGAGCTCACTTTTTACGAGATTCTGGTATTACAGCTTCAATTGCGCTCCTGTGTCTAAATACAAGTCAGTCGATAAAAGTGCAACTATCGAGTTCTAGAGGTTTAGCACCAACCAAGCTGCGTCAATTAACGTGTTAATTGGCTCATTAGTTAGTCGGAAGCTAACTTGCCTCYTGTGTGCTTGTTGTGAGCCTGCACTGGCAAGGTAACCAACGGGGAGTTCGTCTTTCAAGTTAGATTTCTGATGCTACTTGGTTGGTGCGGGTGGGTTTAGCACTAATCATTGGTATTATAAGTGTTTATCTAAATTCGGGTAGCTAACTGGTGAAATGAATGTAAATTTTTGCAAGTTAGTGGACAGGAGTTGGCAATTGTTTTCATTTGCCCTCTCTGGCGATTGATTAAACGTTACCAGCAACRTTTGTCATACGATCGCCCACTTGTTTTATCAAGCCAAAGAAAAATTCCAGTTCTAATCAGAGTAGTTTCAATTGATATGATGCGGTGAAAAGGACTGTCTAATATTGAGATCATTTGACGAGTCCTTTTTTTGTCTTTTTTTGTCGATCTGTGTAGGGTCTCTCAGTAGGGCTTCGTTGTGGTAGCTAGCTTCATGCACGTCGTCGGAACTTATATATGGCTTGTTGCAAAAGGAACGAGCCCCAAGCCAATGTTGCCACACTTGAAGGAAAATCACCGATCAATTGAAAGTGGTAATTCATCCGGTCGCCAACTCTCAATTTTCAGACACAGGCACCTGCCTTGCTAGTGACCAAATGCCACTTTTGATGGTTCCAAATTGGCTCTGGCAGGGGATGTTTCAAGCGCAGAGGTACGTGTTGCTAATCTTAGAGACCATTTCTAGATTTTTCATCTACACTAAATAGCGAAATTAGGTTGCTGCTTTCTATTAATTTCTCGCCATTCCACTCTATATAAATATTTATTACAGTAGAACTTCTAATAATCCTCACTCTCTCAACCAATAAAGCTCTCCATAGTAATAACCTCTTTGCAGATTAAATGACCTTCCTTAATTCTAATAACCTCTCTGCAATAATGTGTCAATGTCCCTCCCTAATGTGACAATAATGTGTCAGACTAGTCCCGGCACCTTGACTTATTAGAAGTTCTATTGGACTATTGTTACTTCTAGAGTATTATTTTACAAGAATGCACTACTTTGAATTAGTTGTTTGGTGTAGTTGGAACTCATGAACCTCCATGTATACAAATGGAACAAGATTGGCAAAGTCAAAACAGCCTTTAAATTTTGGTGAAATGTTTTACGTTCTGCAATGATTTTGTAGCAGCTTACGATAATGGTACAAATTCCAGTTATTTTGAAAGTTTTGGGGGATAGCAAACCCTGCATTCCTCGCTACTGTCTTGCAAACTGATACTCCTTCAATTGAATGACATTTTTGGTGGAATTTATTTTACACTCTTCGATGGTTTTTAGCAGCCTACGATACTCGTATATTTTCCACTCATTCTGACAGAACTTTGGGGGGGTAACAAAACCTGCATTTTTGCYAATCGCAAAATAAAGCTCCTTAAAGCTCCTTCAGTCGAATAAAATATTTGGTGGAATACATTAATTACTCTCTACAATGATTTTGTAGCAGCTTACGATAATTGGTACATTTTCCACTCATTTTGACAGTTTTGGGGTTACTCTTTCAGTTGAAATGAAGTTTTGGTTCCAGAATATTTTGCACTCTGCAATGATTTTGTAGCAGCTTACGAAAATTGCTAAACTTTCTACTTATGATTTTGACAGTTTTCGGGGTAGCAATCCCTACAGATTTCGCTAATTGCAAGCTAACGCTCACGATTCAGTTGAATGAGCTCAGCCATTTGGTTAGAATTCTCGCAAGAAATTTCAATACTTATGAAGTTTTTTTGTTTGGCAAATCTTGAGGTATGACGAGCTTTGCCCGTACCTCCACGACCGGGGCTTCGCGCTCTCGAACCTGCCCTCCATCACGGAGCTCTCCGTGGTGGGCGCATGCAGCACCGGCGCTCATGGCTCCGGTGACAAATGCGGCAGCCTGGCCACCGCCGTCGCGGCGTTGGAGATCGTCACGGGCGACGGAGAGGTCGTGAAACTATCGAGAGATGCCGATGGGGATGATGTGTTCGCGGGGGCTGTGGTTGGTTTGGGCGCTCTGGGCGTCATCWCGAAGCTCACTCTCGATGTGGAGCCGCAGTTCACCATGCGGCAGTGGGTGTACGAGGCTCTTCCGATGGAGGAGCTCACTGAGCACTTCGAAGAGATCATGGCGTGTGGGTACTCGGTTAGTCTATTTACCAACTGGCAGGGGGAACGAGTGCACCAGGTGAGTGCTTGTTTCTACACATTTTATGTTGAAGCGTCACTAGAGTACCGCTTAGTTATCTGGATTGAATTGCATGCAGCATGCAGCTTGCTGTCGCATGTTGTTTTGATGCTTGCCACACCGAGGACAAAGACACGAGTGGCTTTTGACCTTGAGGAACGGACGTTTTAAAGCGGACGTAATTGAACTTGCAACAGTCAACATCTCGRAAATTTCGAGAATTCGAAGTGGTCTGTTATCTCCAAGAGAGAGTAAGATGATGCACTGTAGTTCAATGTAACTTATCATGATCCCATTGAGCAACGACATCAASTTACAGTGCAYCAMCTCAYCTCCCCCTCGCCGATCACAGCTCAATATGATCCAGTGCCATTACTCAATTACGAGGGAGGGAAAGAAAACTTATTCAATCTCGCAGACTCTAGACTCCACTCCCAACGTCCCACTGTGACAAATGMAGTCACCAGTGACGGAGGAATACATTAACCAAACCTGGAATCCAGTACTCCATTGACCCTACAGATACAAGAGAGCTTCGAAAATTTGTGCTAATTGCGAGACATTACTTGACCTGCTGACATTTGTTTTTTGGCAATTGCTTTGTGTCTTGCCACAAAAGAAATGTGCAAAATTGTAGATGGTGCCAGTTTCTAGATCATTGCTGTAGGGGGTAAGGTTCAAAGTTCACGTGTATGGGTGAATGCTACCTCGGTGAATGGTACTACCTCTCCCTTCCTGTATGGTTATTRGAAACTTTACTTCCATTATTCTCGCAGATGTGGGTGAAGCTCCGCGACGACAGCCCATTCTCCGCCCCCCAAACTCTCTTCGGCGCCCAACGTCAAACCGCCCCTCTCAGCCTCACCCGCGGCGCCCACTTCGACCACTGCACAGCGCAAATGGGCCTCCCCGGCCCCTCCCACTCCCGCCTCCCCCACTTCCGCCCCGGCTTCCTCCTTCCGACGGGCAGCGAGCTGCAATCGGAGTATTTCCTCCCCCGCCACCACGCCGTGTCCGCCCTCCTCGCCATCTCCGCCCTCCGTCACCGCATCACCCCGCACCTCTTCATGTCCGAGATCAGGTCCGTGGCGAAGGACGACCTCTGGATGAGTCCGTTCTATGGGCGCGACTCCGTGGCGATTCAGTTCACGTGGAAGCATCATGAGAGGGAGGTGGAGAGGGTGGTGGAAGAGATTGAGAAAGTGTTGGCGCAGTTTGACGTGAGGCCGCATTGGGGGAAGATATTTGGGATGGARGTGACAGTGGGAATGTACGAGAAAGTGGAGGCGTTTCGGGAACTGGCGCGGAGGTGGGATCCGGAAGGAAAGCTTCGGAATGCGTTTCTGGAGGAGAATGTGTTCGGGAGGAAGACGACGACGTCGGTGACGGCGAAGAGCAAGCTCTGAGGGAAGACGACGACGTCGGTGACGGCGAAGAGCAAGCTCTGAGGGAAGACGACGTTTGAAGAATGTCAGAGCCTTGGGCGACAAACTTCATGCTGCCATTAAAGCTAACAATCCAGTGGTTGGTTACAATGCTCCCTACTGTGGATTCATGCCACAGGTTTGCAAGGACAACCAGAGAGTGGCGCTGCAGAGAAGGCGGGCGAAAAAAAGAGGGGAGGACACATCCAACATACCTCCATTGCAAGAAGTGCGACCAATGGGAATGCACAATCTCTTTGGACAGCAACAACATGGTAGTGGCAGACTCCAATACTTCACGACTCACATGTTGACCCCAACAAATCTACAGAACGCTCAAGCTCCTCTTCCAATGGTGAGATCAGTACCTGCTAACGCCACATCTATGGGAGTTAGCTACTATCAGCAAGTGCCATACTAGAAACAAAGAACAATGCATGTATATAGAAGATGTTGCAGTATGAGATAGGCAGCTGCTATTGGAAGTAAGTAAGTAGATTAGACATAATTTACCGGCAATTACAGCAGAAGAAACAAGAAAAACGGAGGAGTAGGAACACAGTGTTGAAGCCACAGTGATGAAGCCATTGGCAGCTTGGAGCGACCGTGCTACCTCCCCTCTGTAACGGAAAGCAAAACAAGGTTGAGGCTAAGAAGGACGGACAACAACAAAGAGAAGAGCTGCACACAAGAGTATGAAAGAGACAATGGCTTCAACGTTTGTGACAATTTACCTAAGCCTCTATGAACATTGAAGGCACCTTCTAAATGACCATGGACCGCTAAGAACGCGCTGCCGCAATGCTCCATACGCTCAGATAATAGAGTCGGCACCATTAGATCAGCATCACTGCAGGATTGAGGACCTCAACGTCATTGATGACAACAAACAAGAAGAAAACAAGCACAACAACAAAAAACGCACAAGAGGCGGAAGCATCAAGGAGATGGAAGTGCAGGGCGGGGCGGAGATACTTAACAACTTGGAGGGGCGCGCGCAAACTTCGCCACAGAGAAGAACCTCGGGGAGCATCTCAAACGAACAAGGGCGCATTGAAAGAAGGGCGGAGGCCACTGGAGAGCCGTTGTGACCAACGGCTTCATTTGCCACGCCGTTGACTCTTCGCACGTGGGGTCAGGGCAAAGGTGGCAACCCTAGGGTTTCTTCTACTTCTTTTTCAGAATGGAAAGACACATCATTTCATTTCCCACGTATGCTTTCAGGACCTTCCAAGGGCAACAATGGAAAAGGTCTGACACARTTTTCAAATATAGTGATGTCCATTATGATAGGGCCAGAGTAGTTAARTAGGGAATATGAAGGCTTTGAATAAGACGAGGTTGGCATGTGGAATGGGTCGTTCTACAACTGTCCAGCTTGTTTTGAAGATTGACTATAACCTCATAAGCACCATGTTCGTTGCTTTTTGAACTCACGCATTCAATTCAAAGCCATATTATTATCCATCTCTGTTGTAGTCTAGGAACACAAATAGTAAGCTATGCGCCTTGCACTAAGGAAATTTGTAGGTAATGCATATCCACTCCGAAAATTTTGTTGAAAATTCTCAGTCACGTCTTCCTCACTTCACTTCCGCACAAAATTTTTTAGTAAAGTTCTGCTGCTCACAGCTCCCCACAGACCCCAGTTTCCGCTTAGATGCTTGACTTATGAGCCTCCTACCTTACTCCGTGTCGATTCATTTCACGTGCAGGCATCATGAGTGGGAGGTGACAACGTACCAGGCACATGGAACTGTCCGGTGAAGCGCAATGGCAATGGTTTAGTTTTTTCCCATGTTGACTCAAAATTGAGAAAGGTCACAGCTTTCTCCACAAAACCTTAATTTTGTTTGGTATGCTTGGAAACCAACTTACTCCATTAGTATTCAACATTTCCAAAATACTAAGAAAGCAGTAAGGTGGGTACCCCCATTATGGCGCAATGCCTTAAAGCACATCCTAGATTAAGCCTTTAAATGGTGTAGTTATGTACTCAAATTGTCAATGAGTGATTATGGTGGTTCATCAAAGAACCATTGGCCATTTTGGTATTGGTGACATGCTTCTAAGCTCACATTACATGTTAATTTGTTTCTCTGACAAGGTAATCATTCTTTTCTCTTCTTTGAAACACATGGACAATTTCCATTGATTATTGACAAGCTTTTCTATTGCTTGTTGGTTACTGATTTGGTTGGTTTTTTTCATTGTTTTAACCCCTCAACACCCAAGGGGCCCAAAAGTGGCCTCACACAATTTGGCAGTCCACTTTGAAGCACTCTAACTTTTGCATCCAATGTCTAATTTCAATAAAAACTTGTTGGAAAAGTTGCGCATACTAGTCTAGTTTCTATGGTAAAATTTTCAGATCAATCCAAGATGTATTGAGTTTGTGAAAGTCATTCGAAGTTCTCAAGTTCAATTTGAATTTACCACATTGCATTGTGATGGCGGCAACTTTGGGGGATTGTATCTTTTTCATCGAATGTTTTTTTTCAATAAAATTTGTTGGGTTTTGTTCCCATAAAGGCCTAGTTATTGTGGTAAAAGTTTCATACCAATCCAAGTTGTTTCGAATGTTTGGGAGCAATTCAAAGTTCAAAATCCAGAAAGTTTTGCATTTCATTGAACTTTTGCGGCTTATAACTTCTTCATATATGATCCTTTTTCAATAATTTTTGTTGGAAAAGTTGCGCTTACTAATCTAGTTTGTGTGGTTGAAATTTCAGATCCATCCAAGACATTATGAGTGACTGAGAGGCATTTTAGTAGATTCTGATTTCTGGCTACTTTTTTCACTGTTTTTTGACATTTCAAATCCATTTTGCAAACACAATGAGTCATTTTTATGATATTTTTTTTCACCAAAGTGTTTATATTCTGATTTTGAATCACTTTTTAGTTTAAAGTTTTTTCATTTGAGTCGATTTAGAAATCAAATCTCACCTCCAAATGTGTTTTTGAGAAGACTTCAGCACCTTTTTTCAACACTAAAACATTACGATCTTTCAATCTATACGGTCAAATGACCCCAAATTTTTTTCACAACATCTAAAACATGCACACTACAATATTGTATGGTTGAGATTTTCACAACTGATTGAAGGGAGGATTTTTAATACTTGCAAAGGGAGGATGCTTTCAAGCATGGTTGGACCTTGGGCATTGAGGGGTTAAATACAATTGCAACTCCATTTCTTTTCATTCTGGGAGGGGAACTTTGTGCATGTGACTGCTGATTTTTAGTGCAGCCTATGAGCGCTTTTGAATACTCTACTTCCAAAACTTTGTCCCCCTACTATAGTCTCATATTTATTGAAATCTGAATTTTTTTTGTGCATTTCTTCCTTTTCCACACATCTCTTTACAATCTTGTATTCACTTTTATCAACTTAACCTTCAAAGTACCCACAGACCTTACAGTGGCACTTTTGGGGGTACCTACCTTAGTACCCACATCTACAAACTAAGAAACTTGTGCTAAATTGTATGTGACTTGTCATTGGCATGTGTACAATATGAGAAAGTGGAGGCATTTTGGGAATTGGTAGGGAGGTTGGTGCTTGGTATATTATACAAGAAAAATAATAGTATAAAAACAAAAAATCATAAATTAAAATCATGGTTAGAAGGTTTCAAAAGTTGTTTAAAATCCACCATCAATTTACTAGCACCAATCTAATACTAATTCATTCTCAATCTACTAGAAAGTCACTTGATATGAGGCACTCTTAGGTCAAAAAAACAATCCAAAATCAAAATAGTGTTGTTAGATGTTGATGATGATGATACATTCTTTTGGAGTTTTAGGAGCAAAAATTGTGCTTAGCAAGGGTTAAAAGTATGGTAGGCAATTGCTTACACTTTAAATTTTAATACATTTCCCAACCTTTACTTGGTCTTCAAAATATGTAATTAGTTTTAAATTGGGTGAAGAATTGACTATAAGAAAGGCCCAAGTTAAGAATGGATTGTTTCCTTTGCATATATCTATGTGAGCATGACTAGCAAAAGATGGCTTAGTAAACCATCAATAAAGAAAGTCATCGAAGGGAGTTAATAAAGAAAGTCATCGAAGGGAGTTATTGTACATGTGTGGCTTTATAAATTTACCATTTACGTGTTGATTATATTTTTTGCAACATATGCATAATTATGCTTGATTTATTGGTGATCCTACCATCAACTATTGATAAATACACCTAAAATCAACAAAATAAATGATTTGGCATGGTTTTGTCATTATATTGAGAAATTTTCTATAGTGTCTTGTTGGTAGTCAAAAATGGATTTTAGATTCTCTTATTTTTGGGACACCGTATGAATAAACTATGAATTTTTCAAAGTGCTGAAAATAGTTGTTTTTAATTTGACACTAGACTCTTCTGAGTAAAGATAACACACTTCAGGCAAAAATTTGTAGATTTAGGATTTAGAAAATATTATTATTACCGTACAAGAATAAACTGCTTCTGAATTAGTTATTTGTGTAATCGTATACTTGAAATTCATGAACCTCCATGGGTACAAATGGGAAATATTTGATGGCTTGTAGAATAACTTTCTTTGAATAAGCAACCTAATTTCACTATTTAGTGTAATTACCTCATACAATGGTATGGGTTTTGATCCCACCTTCCACCATGGCAAGTATTATAGCCCTGAAATCAAAGCCGGCATGGATAATAGGGGCGTCCACGTCATCAGTTCATGACTGCTGACGTGGCTGACATGCTACCCTTGTACAGTCCAGTCCTTCGAAAGCAACGAAGTTTCTGTGATTCCTTCCTCTTCGCTTGCCACCCATTTGAGAAACCAATTTCTTGCAAGCACAATCGAAATCTCACTACACGGCGATAGATTCGGTTTTCCCTGCCTCCTCGCGAGACCAAATCCGCTGCTGAATTGTGTAAGTTTCAGCTCATTTCCAGTCCTCTCTGTCCAATTTCCTTCGCTACTCTTCGATTCGTGAATGCAGGTTGTATCAACCGCGTGCTTTTCCTTTCGTGGGTTAACATGAATCACTTACTGTATCTCCGCCATTCGATGACCCAGCTAGCGATTCAATTGCAAATTCACTCAGGCACGCATTTCTGCGTACTACTATTACCATGATGTGATCGCAATTAATGTCCAGTTCCGAATGTGTTTCGAAAGCAATATTTGCAACATGCTCTCCTTGATTAGGTATGCTATTTTTTTTTTATTGAATGAAGTATCTCCACATTTCATTGTCCCAACCACCGATTCAATTGTAAGGTCGCTCAGGCGCGCATTTCTGCGTAAYAGCCTGTGATCGTAGTTAATTTCGAATTTCGAATACGGTGTAATAGCAACAGTTTCAGGGTTCTGTTTCATCTTGATTAGGCGTGCTGTTTCTTTCTTGGGTTTTCAATCAGGATCACCACATTCCATTGTCCCTCCTAGCGAGTTAATTGTAAGGTTGCGCAGGCTCCGCATTTAGACATGCATTCGCAATTTCTTTCTAATTGCGATTGTGTTTCGGAAGCAACATTTTCAGGGTTTTGTGAATCCTTGATTTTGCGTGCATTTTAATCTTCTTTCGTGTGCCTTTAATCAAGTGTCTCATGACCCAGGCAGGGATTTAATATCTAGGTCACTCCTGCCCCCACATTGACAAGCGATCCGAATAGTTTCTAGTTGCGAATGTGTTTCGAAAGTAACATTTTCAGGATTCTGTTTCCGTTTTTGCAGATTGAGATATTTTTAAGATGAAAGGAATCCAAATTGATGGAGCCGGAGGTCCCGAGGTGTTGAAGCTAAAAGAATTTGAGGATCCAGTAGCTGGAGAAGGCGAAGTGGTCATCAAGGTCGTGGCCACCGCAATCAATCGAGCGGACACGYTGCAGAGGCAGGGCAGTTACCCGGTCCCTCCTGGCGTCTCAGAGATTCCGGGTCTGGAATGCTCCGGGGTGATTGACTCTGTTGGACATGGCGTCACCAAGTGGAAAGTGGGAGACGAGGTTAGTTTGCCAATCTTGCTGTGCATCCCCTAATTGTTTGCAGCGGTGGTCATATAGATTTAATTCTGCTATAAATTTTCCCAACTATTATTGGACAAACCGTCCTGATACCATAATATTATCGAGGAACTGCCTAAAGAATGGCCAACAAAAGAATCTAGATTCTTTTTGTGCACGATCTGGATCTCATAGTTTTTTTGCTAAAGTGGTTAGTATTATTATCTTTGGACCAAAGGCGAGGAAGGAGGATTTGCTTTGACAAAAGCTACACCTATACAGTGAATGTCGGAAGTTCGAGTTGTCTGCTTCTCAAAATGCGAGCTAGTTTTACAGGAACTGAACCTTTTTGTAGCGAATTTGCTTGTTTTCTTTTTCGTTTAATCCTTGTTTGGCAAGTTTGCATCTTACGTGCCTGGCTACGGAATAAATTGCTTTGAATGCTAATTACTTCTTCCATTTTTGAAGTGCTCTAGATTCTTTTTGTCGTACAATGGATTCTAGGGTGCAAACTGAATGTTACTCTAGTATGTTATGAATCTGTGCTCACTGTGGGATTGATCTGCAGGTATGTGCCTTGCTTAACGGCGGTGGCTATGCCGAGAAGGTGATTGTGTCAGCTGTGCAGCTGCTCCCCATTCCCAAGGGAATAAGTCTGCGRGATGCTGGTGGCATTCCTGAAGTGGCATGCACGGTGTGGTCTACAATCTTCATGACGAGTCACTTGAAAAAGGGAGAATCTTTATTGGTAATGTTACTATACCTCCCAAGACTCTCCCYTATCATAAGCAGCACTTTTTATAGATGCCTTCAACGGCAGTGTGTTCTCCTTACAGATCGTGCAATAGACAATGAGTAGAAATGCTGATGGAGTCAAGGTGGGTGGTCGTTTAATGTCACGGTTCAGATTCATGGTGGTGGCAGCGGTATTGGCTCATTTGCGATACAGATTGCGAAGGCAAAAGGAGTTAAAGTGCTCATTACTGCAGGTAAGGTTTTATAATATTATCACTTAATCCTCTCCCTTGACAGACTACATTGAATTATTTCAAGGGCTTATCAGTCAGTTTGTGCTGCYCTAAGTGGKGTKGTAATCCAATCCAACTCGCGCTTCATAAGGTCAACGAAACCTTGCTKCTGTTCTGGTTCTTGGGCTGACCCAAGCGACTACTCTGTACAGGTTCTGATGAGAAGGTGAAGAAATGTCTGGAGCTTGGGGCTGATGTTGGGATCAACTACAAGACCGAGAACTTCGTGGAGAGAGCCAAGAGTGCAACTGATGGTAAAGGTGCGATTTTCTGTAACCTATGTCCTCATTTGTGTGTTTGAAGTCAGAACTTAGAGGACACTTCTTTGCATCACTTTAAGTTTCTATAGTAGTAAATATGCAATGTCACGACATCCTGTCACGTTTTCATCCCTGTTTTCACGGATTGTCACCTTTTTCGTCCATGTTCTGGTGTCCTAGGTCGTACTAGCCTAGTACGTTGCAAATTTTGCAACGGGGTGTACTAGTGTTTACGTGAATAGAGTGCCTTTTGAGAAAGTTTATACAGCTGTGGAGAGATCACTTTGGGTGCACGAGCTAAATCTTTTGAGATCAATTTTTTATCACTAGCGTATGTAGGAATTTTGAAAACGAAAGACGTGGTTATCTGGGTTTTTTAATCGTCAGAGGAGTCCGACTCATGGAGAGTCGAGAATTCAATACTCTGCTGGACAACGAATGAATGCAGGTGTGGATGTTATTCTGGATGTTGTGGGAGGACCCTACCTAACCAAGAATATGGATTGTTTGGCAATGGATGGACGCTTGTTCCTCATCGGATTGATGGGGGGAGTGAAGGGAGAACTTCTTTTGAACTCCATTTTGTACAAACGATTGACTGTGGCGGGTACCATTCTCAAACAACTATGGCTTCAGTGCTTGACTTGTTCTAAATTCCAATTCTAACCAAGTTTTGTGATTTGTTAACACTAGCAAGACCATGTCTGTATAGATAGTAATGACATGGTTTACAGAAGTCGCACTCTCTCTTTTCTTTTGTTTGGGTACTTTAATAATGTAGGTGAGGTCATTCAAGCAATTGGGGTTCCAAAATGGTTGACATTGAGTGATTAGCCTGGTCCACAAAAGATGATCGACTCTGTTCAAAAACACAGCTAAACATAATGAGTGCTGCTTTAAAAGAGGATGTTGAGCCTTGTGCAGGTTCAAATCAGAAGCTGCTGACAATAGGATAGTGTCGTGTGAATATGATCTCTCTACTCTGTACTGATTGAACTGCACTTGATAACTTGCGGACCTTGATCTCCTAGAGTCTCGTAATTGCTTTGAACTTGATAAGAACTCTTTGAACCAGTTCATGTTGGTTCTTTCTGTGATCCATTTGTATAACTTGGTCTGGGCCATGGAATACTTTTTGAACTGAAGCTTTTGAAACAACTTACTCCCTCTATTCTGAAATGATTGTCCGCTTTGAATGTCATGTTTTTTCTTAAGGTTGTTTTAAGTACAATATGGGAAAAAAATAGTTCCTTGTGGCTAATTTGTTTTAGGTTGCAATGAACAAATGCAATGTTCTTCATTAATTTTATTGATATAGAATTTGGAACCTTTCTTTATTATGTTTTTCACTATATGATCAATGAAATCAGCTCTAAAAATGCCAATGCCAACGAAATTGTGGACTATCATTTCAAGATAGAGGGAGTAATTAGCCCATTTGACTGCAAAAAAACTATAAAGTTTGTAGTGAGAGAAAAAAAAAATCCATTCTTGCCAAACAAGCTTGGGTCGACAAACTTCAAGCCCACTTGGTTGAATATCTCTTGCTCAACACAAAAATGAGGATTTTCACCATTCCAAGCTATATGATGGTAGATTCATTTGTACAAAAATTCAGATGCAATTGAAYCCTAAATCAACTTGCAATGCAAAGAGGTTAAGTGGACTAACAAAACACAAAAAAATTTGGGATGATTTCTTGTGCAATGAGTTAATTATTTATTTGAAATCCAAAATGTAAAAAGTTAGAAACTGACATTTGAAATTTGTGGGAAATATTTCAAGAACTTTGACTTGAAGTTAGAAAAAAACATTTTTCAAAAAAATTCATTCCTGCAAAACGGGGTAAGCAGACTTGAGAGATTAAATCGACACCTTACGGGACATGAGAAATGCAATTCATCGAAAGTGAACGAATGCAGTGCCCAAAACTCATCCATGAGCATGTGTGGCTTCCGAAGCTCTTGAGCTAGGAGATGGAGCGTCAAAGCTTCTGGGRAATAGAACRAYTGGCGAATCCGCTATGGCGATGGCGGGGATCGCRACGCTGCAATCCGTATGCTACCCGTCCTCTTCCGTTTCCACTTCTTCGAGATTGAGCTCAAATTACTTCCGCGGCGCAAGAATTAGCAACAACCGYTTAGTAGCGAACGCCGGGAGGAAGCAGAGAACCGGACCATGGCGCATCGCGGCCGCATTGCCGGAGGCGCTGCTCTTTGATTGCGACGGCGTGCTTGTGGACACCGAACGCGACGGGCACCGAGTGAGCTTCAACAAGGTATTCGAGGAGAAAGGTGCGGCAAAAGGATATAACCTGACAATTACAGACAAGTACTCGCTTATTGGTAGGCTAGCTCATTGATAGAGCGTAAGTTGTTGTCCTTTTGTATTCTAAATACATTCAAATATATTGTGAATTATATCTTGTTTTCATAAAGGATTGCAAGTGGCGTGGGATGTGGAGCTTTACGGCAAGCTCTTGGAGATTGGAGGTGGCAAGGAGCGGATGACACATTTCTTCAACGGCGTTGGATGGCCGGATGTTGTGCCCGAGTCGCAGCGGAAGGAGTTCGTGGCGGGATTGCATAAGCGGAAAACCGACCTCTTCATGGATATGGTCGAATCCGGGGAATTGCCRTTGCGGCCCGGTGTGTCTTCCCTGATTGACGAAGCGCTGGCCAAGGGCGTGCAAGTTGCGGTGTGCAGCACCTCCAACGAGCGGGCTGTGTCTGCGATTGTACGAGTCATGCTCGGAGACGAGCGTGCTGATGCGATGAAGATTTTTGCTGGCGATGTCGTTCCCAAGAAGAAGCCAGATCCTGCCATYTACCTACTCGCGGCGACGACTCTGAATGTGCAGCCCGAGAGATGTGTTGTGATTGAGGATAGTCATATTGGACTCACGGCTGCYAAGGCGGCSGGCATGGTGTGCATTGTCACCAAGAGCGGGTACACCGAGGACGAGGATTTCGCCAAGGCCGATGCTGTGTTCCCTTGCATTGGAGATCCTCCCTCTCAGAATTTTGATCTCACTTTTGCCAGCAGTTTGTTACGGGAGAAAAAGCTTGCTTGAAAGTTTCATGGAYTAGMGTCTCGTATCGAGATTTYTCTTGCGAGATGCATTACTGATTTTGTACAGCAGTTTTTGTAACAGTAATTCACATTGTTTCTCCACGTATTTGATCAATTATCTTGACCCTTTGTGAACGATCCTCTCATACGTATATGCCCAGGACTGATTCAATTCTTTAAACATTTTGTGTCGTGAATGGATTACTGAAGCAGTTCGTTTAGTAAGTAATAATCACTAACTTCAATTGGGTCCAGACAGACGAATGGTAACGGTGAGAGAGAAACGACATCAGCCAGTGGTGGTAGAGAAGACATAAAAAATTTGAAAGAGGGCGCGGGGCGAATTCTCAACTTCACCGTACTTAATATTATATTTCAAGCACGGTGGATCTGTCAAAGCAATTCGGTTTACCACTACAGAATCTGAGATATTCTAATATGAACCCCGAGTACATGCTTCGATTCGCAGTGAATCCACAAGTCGTAAGGTTTAGGGATTCAATCATTTCGAACCTTTTTGGTACTCGGTGATCCTGTTGTATCATCCTATAGTAAGTCTGGACAAAAAAGCTCTGAGTAGACTCAAACCATACGATGAGAGGATTCGACAAACAGTAAGCCTAAAATCTAACTTAAGCAGAATTCTACAGAATTCTACAGATCGGTGCAGCAGTATTCTACAGAGACAGATCAATGAAATCTATTCTACTGTCCTTCGCCCTCTTCGTTGTGGCATCGACATCATGAGTGTCCATTCTCTGCCTCTTCTTCTCACGCTGCTCAGACTCTTTCGGAAATGCATTGGTGTCGGGAACAGTTGACCTTAAGTTTCCTAATTGAAGCCTCAAATGTTGAATATCCTCAAGTTCTTTCCGCCAAAGTTCCAAAGTGGCCTCATAAATTTGACGAGTTTTCTGGATTTCACAAAAAGCTTCTTTACCCTTCCCTCCTGCTGTAGCAGTAGCGGAGTACCCGGAGCCCCTATACTGTGCGTAGGGCTGGAAGTATCTCTCGCCAAATAGCCTTGCATTGGGTAAGCCATGCACCGGAACTACAAGTTTCTCTCTTGGGCCCTTCAGGAAACTCTGAATGGCAGGCTCCCCCGGAAGCGTCGCATGAGGTTGACACCACGTGAATACAGGCATTTTGTGAGACTCAAGTTCGGCAATGCGGGCCTCAAAAACTCCAAATGTCGTCTGGGCCACTAGAGCCCCAGCAATATTCATGCCCATATTTATTAACGCCTTTGCCAGTTGGGCACAGGACTCACCTTGCGCCATTGCACATTYCTTCACAAGGTCCATGATGTGCGAAGAAACCAACTCCCACCCAAATGCTTGGACAGCAATTGCTATTGCTGATGCAACTTCGGCATTTCGCAAACCAACTTTGTATTTTGGGCTGCGGTTGGCCAACACCTGAAAAACTTGTAGCACATCTTCCGCTGCACCAGAGTTTACACAAAGAAAAAGCAATCGAGGAGTCAATGAATCCTCTCCAAGACCTTGCTGCGCTGCCCAGACTTGTGCAGGGTTTTTCCTGCAGCAACAAACAACTTGATGAAGCTGTCCAAGAAAGCTTGGGTCACTCGCTGCCATATTCTCCAAAAAGTCCAAGGCGCGAGCAACACTTACTCCACAGACTACTGAAATGGATAATGCTTTGGGCCACACAACGAGCATGGCCTTGTGGTACCAATGTTCCAGTGTWGGACCAGAATTACCCATGTAATCCTCATACTCCTCACTATCTGGCAGGTCATCAAAAGGATCGWCTTCATCGGCTACAAYTTCCTTCTCCATGTCAATTTTCAAACCGAGAAAAGTTTCAGAAGGAGGTTCATCGTCAACACCAATCCAATTCTCAATATTGATCTCTTCTTCAGTAACTTCGTCCATGTCATGATGATCGGGTTCCTCAACAGGACCACCATAATAATTTYCCCTAAGAGGTGCGTCCGGTGTCCCAGTGGAATGCTTCGTCACCAGGCAGAGGTAAAGCTCTAGCCACTTCTCATTGTTCTTATCCCTGCATTCCTTTAAGACCTTCGCCACAATGTTGTCATCCCCTTTCAACCCAGCAAAGGAGAAATTTTCTTTTGTGTACTTGTGCCGCAAGGGAATGGCAAGCTTCACACCCAAAAGGCTAGACTTCCTTTCCGTAGCCTCCTTCCTCCACGGTTCTAATGCCGCTTCAGCGTTTTGCACCATACTAGCTATGAACTGTTCGTGCACAGGGTTCGAAAAGGTATTGCCATTCACCAAGTTGAAAGCCAAGCACAATCTCGTCCCAGACTCGACCTTCTCGAGCGCGTGCAAGCAATCGGCGAAAARTACGGTGTAACAGAACCCCAGTGCACTAACCATATGGCAATCGAATTCCTTCTTTTCCTCGAARTGTTCAACCACAATTTTACCGCCTGTGTACCCCTCTTCCGTTGGAAGCTGCAAAATCATCGTGGCAAACATCCCTTTCTCCTTCTCCGTGTCTCTGTGGAATTTGAAATGACCGCCGGCCTCATAGAACAAAAGCTTATAGAAGTGAGCTTCAAGTTGCACCCCTGCTCCATCAAGTCCCAATGCGCGAACTGCCTTCATTGCCAGTGGCTGAATAATATCAGAGAGAAAGCCCTGAGGAAAGACCACATTTGCAGCGTCCACTTGCCAGCAACGTCGAACTCGTGTGTCGACCACAGTATCCAAACCTTTCCCRAAGGGCACCTGCTCACACACAGTTCGTAGCCTCGAAGCAGCTTCGGCAGATAGAGGGAGCCGGAGCTCACCAGCGCCCTCCACATGAAAGGACTTCAAGATGAACTCTGGCGAGTATTTGATGGCTTTACAATCAGCAAAAGTCCCCTGGGGAGTCTGCTTTGCATCGGAGGGAGGCCAAAGAGCGTCGAGCAGGTTCGTAAAGAATTGTTCTCCTGCTTATACAGAGCAAGAGCATTGGTATTAGTGGAAGCAGGAAAAATGCTTGATTCTCATCCAGATAATAAGGTTTCAGTAACTTAGACCAGTTATTTAGAAACATGTAGCACAACATCATAACGAGAATCTTCTTCTTCATTCATGGGTGGATCTCCCTACAGTCAAAGTGATATGCTACGGAGGTCTCCCCATGTTACGGAGGCCGTATGATCGCAGAGATCAGATGGAGACATCCCTATGAATGATGGAGAAGATTCTCGATCTTCACAATGTTGTCTAAAGTTCCTGAAACAATCCAATTYCTACTGAAAACACTTTCAGATGTAGTTAGCGAAAAACGCTCTCWATTCAAGAATTGCTAGCACTCTGAAATATGATRTGGTCAATGGCGAGAACTAGAGATCATGAAAATTTGAAAATTCAAGAGGCTTGCAACATTCGATCCGGTAGAATCTTACTTTGGTGCTCGATTTCCTCATCATCAATTGTAGCCAGCGTTTGGGCCGAATTGTAGGTCAGGTGTYCAGGGTGCATCCCGGTAGTCATCGCTGCTTCTCAAACCCGCCGTCGAACCACTATTAATGCGAAAGGCACAMAACGTAAGAAATAAATGAGTAAACAATTCACACAATTAGCAAAGGTTCTGGTAAGCATCTTACATTAAAATTGCCGTGGGATTTCACCGTTGAAACTTAYCGAGAATTTTGGAGCTAGTTTTTCTTGTCGAAGATGCGACTTTGAAATTAGCCCGCTTGCGTGTTCCTGCTGAGTTCGAAAACCGGCGGGATGTCACAATACAAGAAAACAAAGTGAAAAACACGAGGAACTGAGGTTGRCACTTTCAGTGAAGAAAAGCCATAGCACCGTACTTGCAATAGGAGCTTCATCAAAGCTCCAAAGAGAAGAAATTCTTAAAAACGAGGAGCTCATGWWAAAATTCCCCGGCGATGGAAGTAGATAGAACTAAGGCGACAAGCTAGGGCTGAATTGTTGGACTGCATCTCGACGAAAAATCTTCACGGAAAGAAGCGCTGCGATAAATGTGTGACACACTGCTAAGTCAATCAGTACTCGAAATTGAACTTGGAAAATCATCACAGCGGCCAATGTTGCCTTCATTCTCCTGCATTGCGACGAAAGAACCACGCACGGGGAAAGAAGCGCTGTGATTAATTTGAGACACACTATCAACTGAAGGTCATCATCACCTCGAAAATGAATCTGAAAAATCATTACAGCGGCCCTAGATTGCAAATGTTATCAGACTACACTCTACGCTTCCGCAATCCATGCTTTCCATTGGGAGCTGAATCGCCAGAGGAAAGTGCATTGACTCCCTAAAACCGCCGCCCAGGAGCAGAACACAACCCGCGCCTCATCACAAACTCCGCACGAACGACACCAACTTCGCACCCGAATCCCTCTCGAGGACTTGCTCACYTTCGTGCTTCTCTCGCTCTCACAAAGTAATCCAGAAAATCAAAAGAAACAAAGACACTCCTTCGACTCAAACCTCTGGCAATTAACTCACACCAACTAGAGCTGGGATCAAGAATTAGGCCACGGCGTAGATTGTTTAAGCCAAAAACGCACCTCAAGAGCGTCTGTGGCTCGAGCAGCAAATTCACGCTCACAAAGTCACGGTGAACCGCACCTCCAACCGATCACACAAATGCCACAATGCACTCTCAATCTCACTCGCGAAAGGGTTTACTTCCTGCAGAAAGGCACAACGACTCAAGAGATCGGAATTCGGAAATACCAATATAAAGGTTTCAAATTACACCTTAGCGCACGACGCTGCTCCTGAAGTGTGTTGAGGAAGCTGAAGAGGGAAGCATTCATTACTGGCATGMGAATGACGGCGCTGAGGACAGAACTTYYGGGCTATTTTTAAACAGGCGAATTCAAAGTACATTTMAGTTTAGCTTTTGCGGTATCATCGCGACTYTCATCGTTTTTCAACCTTCTGGCAAATTCACAGTACTGTACCCCATTCACAGATCAMGAATTCAAGATGTCATATATACTAATGTTTTTGAACCAATCAATAGGCGACCAATGATTCTTCAACTGCGAGGTGTTTAATTCTATGGAATGATCACTGTTTCTCATCTTCGTTAAATTCAGAAGACTTTCAATGCAAATCAGAATAACTTTGAGATCCTCCCGTAGGATGGAATCCAACTTGTAATATTTTGTCAGCAGAATATTTAAAGAGGATGTGCAATTGGTGGAAAATGATGTGCACGTGTTTTCAACTTCATCATAAAGACTATACAATTTCAAACGCACCAAACCACATTGGATCTGGTTAGCGGTTCGGTCTGTCGCTAATGAGGTTGAGGAATTCTACAAAAAAAACCACAGTGCATGCACGTTCTCTAAATCCAAGCGTTCTACGGTTTATGGATTCAGTCATCCCTTCTTCCGAAACTATTTGGAGCTTCGAGATCCTGTACTAACCCGGGGCGACAAAGTTCTACAAGCACAGGATGCAAAACCAAAAGCTAAAGGGCTCTGCTTGCACGAACAAGCCCATGTGTGGCAACTTCAAGACATCAGATCACTCTTTTCCTTTTCACACCCTTGGCAGCGGCAGCTGAAGCTGCACCTCCAGTTGCTTTTGCTTTGCTGGGCTTGGTAGTTTTGGAGGTCTTCTTGGGCATAGACGCAGCGGCAGTTGACCACAGTGCTCTTTCCACATCTGAAGGCGTAAAGCTTTCAGCCTCAGGTCCGAGTTTACTAAGCTCCTGCAACCAGAGTTTGAAATTTGAGGGAGGCCAAATGGCTATACTAGTTTTTAATAACACATAAAATGGTTTTCACTGATTCTCGTGATATAAAAGTAGACATAATCTGCATTACATTCTTCACAATATGATTAATCAAACTGGTCGTTTTGTAACAATGAATCCTCGGGACTTTAGGGGAAATACGCGGTATCATACCTCCGCTTTGTTTTGCAGCTTTTCAGCAAAGACGAGATAAGATTTTAACGTGTAGTCTTTCACACCGCCTAACGCAGCCACCATAGCCTGCAATTACAAAGATGTCAAGAGCAGGTTCTTGATCTCGAGAAACTAAATTGGCGARATCGAACGTCGAAGAGACGAAGAGCTGACATGAATTTTGGGAGGSATACCTCATCCGACATGAAAGGGGCCATGGAAGGCGCGTGRGCGGCAAGCACGGCAGATGCAGTCGCAGGTCCTACGCCCTTCAGTTTTGAGAGCGCATTGATAGAGTCTTTMAGACTTGGAAGTGCGGCAAATGCCTTTTGCGATGCCGCCTGCACCTCATCGTCGCTCAGCGCTGCCACGAAACTCTGCAACCGAGCCCTGCTCTCACACATTTGAAGATGAGAATCTAAACAAGGCACTCAATAATAATGTAAAAATGGTGAGACAATGCTCGCCGATGTGACCGAAAGTCGGATGCACCATTTCTTTGACCCTTGTCAACCCCTAAACCTTAAACGTGACGATAAAACTGAATGTATGTTCAAATGCAAACTCCGAGACACAGAACAAAACCTCAGAAGTGCATTCCAATTCAAACGAAAATCGCAGAAAAWGGATCACCCGAGTTGTTAATTGTGACCTAGTGMGTAACATGTACAGCATGWTCAAGAGCAATGCATCGATCCTAATTTCGTTTGGGTTTCATTACTAAACCGATCTAGTTTATATGGCCCCAGGTTCTCGTCTCTTATCAAACCCTAAACGTGACTCTACAACAAAATGTGTATACAAACGCAAAGCTCAAGACAGCGAACGAAACCTGTGTGCAATTCGATAAAAAGTACACGGAAAGCTTCCCCCTAGTGAGTATGCAAAAAATGATCAAGAGCATTAAATCGTTCCAACCGGCAGGTATTCTGCCTCTACGCAAGACTGACCCTAATTGCGTACTTTTTCTTCAGCTGATTCTYTTAGCACCTCATAGCAAGCAGAATTATGCCAGAATGAGTGTTGAGCACCTCCATTTGCCCCGACTCAGCTTCCAGTCCATGATCTTCATGAGCTCCTCCTGCGTGATGTACGCCTCCGGGTGGCGCTCTCCCACAACATTGGGGAGCTCCGAGCGGTAAAACGCATCGAGCTCCACCAGTTTGGAGTTCCCTAATGCTTCCAGCCTCTCCTCGTACGCGTCCAGYGCTTCTCTCCACTCCTGTGCATCGTCGCTCTCAAACTGCACCATCTTCAGCTCGTTACTCAGTTGCGCACTGTGACCTTCTAGATTCCCTRCTTCAACCTCGCACACTGCCAGGGTTTTAGGAAATTCTCAAAGCAGTCGCCATAGATCATCTCTCTCGCAAATCCATCGTCTCCCAGAAACTTGGGGGGGGGGAAGCAAGTTTCTATTTTGAACGGTATTTTAGTCCCCTCTTTTGAGGATGGACGTCAATATCTTGCGGATGAATTGTTGAATTTTCATGTACATTAAATTTGAAGACAAATATTGAAAAATTCCTTCTCAAATCAATTGTAGACTGAGTATTTTTGATTTTCACAAGAGTTTTTTCCTCTAAGTTCAAAATATTTAAGTTCCAATGGTGATTTTTGAAAATTCAATACACTAGTACATACTTGTTGCAATGCAACATTGAACTACAGAGAATGTGGATTGGTTGGCCAATTGAAGTCTTAGAGAACCGGATGGAAAACATTCCGAATGATAGGATGAAACATTCAAGATGAAAATGTGACCATATTTGTGATAACGGGTCTTGATAGAGGGTAGCAGTGTTTTTATTTTCATTTTCCATGAAGTGGCGAAGTGGCGATATTAAATGTTACGATGGTGCTCCAAGTTTCAACATTCATCCACATACTGGATAGAAAATGTGATACTACGTATCTATAATTCTATTTTCATTCACAATGTGGCAATTTCATCCAAGATTTTTCTTGAACTTGAAGTTTTTTGGCGATTTCATCCAAAATTTTACTAAAAATTTCCTATAGGCTTGGTGCTAGGTCAAAATTTTTGGTGCAATTTTGCACCAAATTGCCGGAAAAAAAAACACTCGAGGGTAGTGACACTATGTACTTAAAATGCCATTAATCCCTAAAGAACAAATGGCATTTTTTGGTACAATTTTGGGCAACTCACCAAAAAAAAAATTCATTTTCTACTTTGAAATTTTTACAAATGTGGTGGAGGAGTAGCATTAAGGCGCAACAATTTTCATAACTTTTTTATTACATGGTTAAAAGCTATTGCATAATATGTAAGATAGAACCACCTATAACTAACCAAATAAAGAATTTGGACAAATCTAAAGCAATGGAATGCAAGGTAAATATTTTTAGAGGTATGTTGATAAAAATGATGAGGATTGCAAAAACTTTGGAAATTTTTTCGCATGAATTGAATTTAGTATGAATTTTGAAAGACAGAAAGTGCTCCGGACCCATAGCCGATCACTAGATCTTCCAATTCCAATCATTAAAAAAAATACTTTTCCATTCACTGCTTCCTATTTTTTTTGCACTACTTTGGAACATGTATCATGAACTTTTAGTCCCAACTTTGAAAAGATGAAAAAAACTCATTCTAGCCTTGGTTGGAAATACATTAATCTATGGTTGGTAATGGGGCATTGGTTGGTAATGGGGCATTGGTTGGTAATGGGTGGTTCTACCTTAGTTTTTGTTGCTTCTTGGACAACTTGGGCAACTCCAAAAAAACCTTTCTTTTAAAATATAAAAATTTGAACTTGTCTAGTTTTCAGATTTGTATATACATAAAAAAAAAGTTTTATCAACCCTTTCTTACTAACAAGATGAAAGTTATCAAGAGTTTTAGTTTGAAGACAATTTTGGAATCCTTACACTAGAATAAACTTTGAAGTTGTTTATTTAACTCAATTTTTAATATTTTTGAGAAAAAAAAAATCGTAGTATGTGTATTGTTTATTATGGAGATCTCAAATCCCAAAAATTGTAATGTATAATCTAAGTGACATGATCTTGCAATTGGTAAGGTTTCTTTTGTGAATTTTTAGGAGGGTATACTCTAACAAATTAACTAAAGACTCCAACAATTGGATTTGTTAATGAATAAAAATAGAAGAAGATTTTAGCCTTACTTGGATTTGAGTACTTTAGAGGAGTTATGGGATTAAAACATAAACTTGACATTCAAAAAAACGTCAAGTTCTTGAAAAATAATTTCAAACCATCAAAGTATAGGAATTTTTAACAAAATTCATTAATAAATTATACAATTATCATGTGAGACCAAAATTCAAAATCAAATTTTAAACCATGAATGCTTAAAGCAATTCAATTTAGTGTTGATAAAACTTTAAAGTTGTAGCATATCCCTCCAAATAGAATATTGGATTTCAAGTATTTCTCTGTTTTGTTTTATCTTTTTGTTTTGTTTTTTGCTAAAGAATATTGGATTTCAAGTATTTCTCTGTTTTGTGTAAATTTTTTATTTTGTTATTGGCTAAAGAATAATCAGTGCTCATAGTAGGTTAGCCCCTCTGTACCATTGCTGAATATCTGCAGGCCACTTTCGAAGCTAGAGTTGATTGTAGAATTTTCAGAAACTATCTCTATCTTTCAAAAATGTAGTGTATGAGTTCTTCTTTCTCTTCGTGCATTTTGGTAACTCCATAATTGATTTATTTCATCTCCGATTTGTGTGGAAGTGCCCTCTTTGGCCATGTGGGCATTTAGGGGTTAGGTCTCCAATGTAGTTTACTAATTCAGGGTGTTTGTTATTTTTAACAGTTGCACTCTGAGGATATTTCCCAAAGCCATCCGTCTGGCATTTTGAAAACTCTTCAGGTATCTATTCTGGTACATTGTAGTTAGCATGTATTGTATGGATATAGCCAGGATGATTTWTAGTCATATGGGACTTTTTAAAGTGTCTCCTTCATGAACAATTTTTACACATTCTGAGTTTCAAGCAGTCATGAATTATGACTGKCATAGAAGACTGAGGGTCGTCACTGAATTGAATCGCAGGAATCCGTTGCCGGTGCCAAATACTCACAGTCAATCCCCTATGTCACTGTAGCAAGTAACAGACCCTCGGTTGTTGAATATCTTCTTTCAAATGCTCAAAACACTGATTTAAAAATTGGGGAAGTAGCTGTTTCTGGTTCTTGCTCTGTGGGAAGACATGATGTGAAGAAGCTCACTGATGTTCCAGACATTCAGGTGATCATCTACAAGTCCAGCCCATGTGATGTTTAGATGCRTATATGTAWTTTTACAACTATGTGAAGCATCTTGATTCATCTCATAAATTCTAACCGTGTGACATGGTTTTGTTTCATTTATCTCTTGTTCATCATTCTTGGGTTAACATACTAGAATCCGTGTTATAGTTGTGATGTGTTACTWATTGCACTGCTGGCCCTTATTTTAGACGTGTGTGAATTGTAGGCCTATATTGCTGGGAGGAAAACTTCAAGAGTGCAAAAGGAGACCGATGTTCTGGTCATTTGCTACAGCCCCTCATTGGACTGGAACCTAGCTGCCATCTCCACCTCAGAAGGTGATTCTGGAGTTTACCGATGTTCWTTTTTTGTTGTGACTTTATATTACAAGATTTCGATTTTCACGTCATATTTTGAACTTTTGTTACTTGTATGTTGCAGGGAAAGTATTAGATGAGGTGCTGTCGGCCGTGAAATCTTCTTCGACTAGCAATGTTGCTATGTACTTTTCTGAGGCTAGGGTGTCGAGGGAGAAGTAYTATGGAATTCTGGATCGCCACCTCCTCGAAGGCACTGGCAATTCAACAGGTTGTGATGCACTTTGCAGRAGTAGAGCTGTGATTCTTGAAGGAATCTTTGTGGTAAGTTYTTTTGTTTTTTTGGGGGKKGGGTGGGKKGTACTGAATCTTACCTGTTCCTCAAGRGCGGAGCCTACAGCCATGCATTTAAACGTGCTTAGTTTAGGTACTTTAATCGAACAAAATCAGATATTTCATTTTTTAGTAGAGCAGGTCATGGGTAGTGCAAGACATAAATTTTGGAGAGTTCTTGGAGAGAAATTTATATTTTTGAAATCTTTAGGGTGAAGAAATCTCATATCAATTTCAAAATATGCTGAAAAATTCTTTTCTTGTTTTACCGACGTTGTGAATTACCATGAAAAACATCAAGATGTCCACTGTGGCAAAGATTATTTTTAGATTTGAAAACTCAATAGGGAAACTACAACCATTCTACTATAGAACCTTGGTAGCACCCACTCAACTTACAATTGCAACAAATCACTCCAAACAACTTGAAATGTTTTATAACAAATTCTATTTCTGAATTTTTTACGGGTTTTTTCATTTTGAAGGACCACCAGATACTGGTCGCCTGGTATTTAAGGGTTAAATAGTTTATAGCAGTTTCCAGTCTTGATATGCTGTCCTGCAACAGCTAACAAAATCTGTAACTGGCGCAGGCGTTTACCCTTATCACTATTTTGGTATCCGGAATTTGTTGCATGAAGGCAGTCAAATCACCAGCTCGATTTGAGGTATCAAAGGAACAGTGAAGAACGTGCGCTTAAATTTGGGGACAGTTCGCCCTTCATTAAATTGACATGTTGGAGCCAGCAAGGACTTAGGACTGACAGATGTGGGATGCACTTTAGATTGAGCGTGCACAGGTTTTGTGTAATGACCATGATAGGATTTCATTCTGGCATGTGTTGCGAAAACTGTACACCCTAGACTACTTTTAGTTAAAATATTTGTTTGGTACATAGTTGAGGGTTGCAATTYCAATCCAGTGCTGAGGTACCAGGCAACGCTGTTAGCTAAGGATTTCCTTCCTCTGTAATTGTAAAATTCGTGCATACTTGTTGCACCAATGATATTATATGGACATTGTGTTGCATGTTTAACCCTGTAACGCTTCTGCGGACACTAAGTGTCCAACCTATGGATGACTTCACCGCATATAATGCAGGATTTCACCTCCGTCATACTTTAGGATGAAAAAAAATGTTTTTTCATTCAATATTATTTTTTGGAAGGTACTTGACTACATTTTCAGGGAATAGAATTCCCTCATTATGGTATTATTGACTTTATTAAAGAAGAAAATGTTTAACCCCTCAACGCCCAAGGGGCCCCAAAGTGGCATCACATAGTTTGGTAGTCCACTTTGAAGCGCTCTAACATTTGCATCTAATGTTTGATTTCATTAAAATTTGTTGGAAAAGTTGTGCATACTAGTCTAGTTTCTATGGTAAAATTTTCAGATCAATCCAAGTTGTATTTGAGTCTCTTCAACTAATTCTTACTCTAAAAAATACAAGCAACAATTAGCACATTGCACAATATATCCGGATTGCAAATCTAGGCGCTCATAGGTTGTTCTACCTTAAATAAATAAATAATAATAGGCTTCATGGAGAAGGAACACTTCCTAAGCAATTACCTTGCCTTCTCTATGTATTTCAATTTGGATAAGAATAATTTGGAATCAATAGAGTCAATGAAAAGCTTAGTATCTTTTGATTTTGACCTAGTCAACTTCAAATTGCTATAAAAAAGTAATTTTATGTCTTTATAATTTGTAAAGTGGATAATAAACTAAACTTCTTGTGCTTCATTTCAGTAGTTAATTTCAAAAATAAAATAAATCATCTTCAATTTTAAAATCAGCATCATTTTCTCTTTGACTATTTAAGGGGCACATTTGGTGCATAAAGATGGACAAGAGGATTTTGAATGGCAAAAGTTTAGAATTTAGCYTCAAAAATTTATTTTGGGGTATATGAGCAATCAAATTATTTATTGTAGTAGATAATAAAATATGAGAATTTTGAATTCATATTGAAAATGAGATTCCAAATTAAATAGGATATATAGGTCTTAACCCCTAATGTCCCATTGTTCCCTCAAGAGTTAAGATGGATTTTGGGCTTGCCCAACCAGTCTCAATATTTATCATGATTTTTCAAAAAAAATTGTGAAGATAGGAAAACACATTAGGTTAGTGGGAATATAATTTTGATTTCAATTGTTGATCRAGAGCAAAACTTATGGCACAAAAAGTTCTTTTTCTAGGTGCAGGAGGTAGAAACCACCTCACCCCCAAAAAAATTAATTTAAAAGATTAATTTCTTGTTGATTGTAATTTTGTACACATAGAGAGCTTTGATTCCATTTGGATTTGATATGTGAAAGATATGGACAATCTTATTTTTCAGGTAATTAGAGTATCTTTTTGAAAAAATAAGTTATACATTTCAATTTTGAATGCATTTTTTACAATTTTTGAAATAAACAATGTTTGATAGGATTCAATTTGTTTGCTGGAACAATATTATGGTTGGGATTACTGTGTTTCAATCCCATTTTCGAGCTATTAACGATTTAGTTTTTTGTTCAATTTTAAACCTATTTCTACTAACAATTTTTTAAAGAATGAAGCTCAAACATTTTTTTTTAAAGACTCTCGACTCAATTCTTCAACACTAGAAATTTAAATTCAAAGTCTTTTGTGCAAAAAAAATTCCACAAATGGAAGTTGACGTCATCTGAAATTGCAAGCCAATGTTTTAAAAACTTATTTTTCCAACTTTGAATGTTAATATCTTTCAATCTATACGGTCTTACTTCATGAGATTTTGACCACATGATTTTAGACAAGTGGAGTATACGATTAGATTTTGAAGAAAAAAAATTCCTTCTTAAACGAACACAGGACAAATGATAGTTTTGAGTTGTGTTTGATAGAAAAATGGTCTCAAGACTTTAAGAGTTAATTTTCAATATAAATAGTCCTAAATAGAGTGTATCGTTTCTAATGTGTGGAAAAAAAATTTCACCCTCATATAGAAGGCTTTTTGGACTTTTATAGCATAATCTACGTTGGACTTCCCAAATTTAAATGTAGAATTATGGCTTGTCAATTTTAGTATGCAAGAATAGTAGCGCTCTTAGAAAGCTTTTTACAATTTTTATAATATGCATTAGGTAAAATGAATTATTTTCAAGAAAATTTCACAACCATGATTCCAGCTACTTTTGAAGGAGGAGGTTAAGGCTTTTGCAAATAAACAAATTTTCACAAAATCTGCGTGACTAGATAAAAATTTGAGTATCATGGACTTTCATGGACTTTTGAAGGGGTTCAATGCTTTAGCAAATAAACAAATTTTTACAAAATCCATGTGTCTAGATAAAAATTTGAGTATCTTCATGGGCTTTGACATTTTTTTTGTTTCTTCATGTCACCTCCACTATAAATTTTTTGTATTAATACTTACTAGTGTGTCCTATGTCATTGCCACAGGCAAAATTAAAGTAAAAGTAATTTTCTAATTTTCGGATTCATAAAAACTTCAAAATTCAATAACTTTCACCCCATAGGTCGGAACGCCATGAAACCAAGCCCGTGCACCCCTCCTCGCTGAGAGCTTTCCGACGGTACCAAGCACACCACCGGGGGACGCATAGTCCGGGAAATCTCAACATAACAAACAAAAAAACAAAACAAAACAAAACAAACAAACAAAAAAACAAATAGCCTAATTTAAAGGATAGATCTTCCATGTGGTGATCAAGTATAGGAGCAAGAAGCCTATTTTGCTATTTTTAATTATCAATTGATTCATTTGAGTTACATAAATTACTCTATTGAAAAAGATTTGGTGAATTATTGGCTCTTGCTTGGATATGATCTGCAAAATGTTGCTTCAAAAAATCCAAAATTTCCTATAGCCTTTTTGTTGGCTCATGGGCCAAGTGAGTTTTGAGCAATAAATCACCAAATACATTAACATTGATATCCTCCCCTTTCTCCTACTAGAATGAAGTGCCTGCTTGTCCTTGTTTAACCCTAGGGAAAAACACAATAACTTTTTCTATGCCACGTATGATATAATTTGAAAATTTCAGCCTTTTCCCAAGGAGCCAAGCAAGTGGGTTCTTTTCACCCCGGCCATAGAAGGAAGCCCTAAGATAAACCCTAAACACGGGACATTGAGGGGGTCAATACTCCGCATGGCCCTTTTTTCTTGTGCCTCCCCAAGGATTGGATTTTCTAGGGGTTTATTCTTGGTGCCAAAAGAACCAAACCCTCGCTGTCCTTGTGAGTTTCTTGAAGCGACAGATATCATAAGCAATCAACAATGACCACTAATGAATAAGTGAACCAAATGTTCAGTGACCCACCGACAATTTCTTTCTTTTTTTTTACACAAATGAAACGGAATTTCATAGTGCTAATAAGCCCGTCTTCCACGCTCCAATTTCAAGCTCAGCATTGTTGAAGCTCCCATAATCAGCACGTACTAAAAACATAAAGCTCTGACARACAGATTCATGAAAGCATGCAAACTCCCGCTCCTCAATACTCGACCCACAACCAAATCATGGACAACAAGGACCACATGCAAGTTAAACAACCTCAAGTTAGTGTTTCTGCATACAACAACACTTCAGAATCTAAAGGTAATATATGAGCAGTTGGAAACTTTCCTTTTTCACAGACAACTCAAAGATTCACACACGGAAAAAAATCAAATATGCAAGGTACATCAGAAATTTTGAATTTCTACCAATGAAAAACTGAAAATTCTAATGCAAGTCCTTAGAAGACCGAAACCTGCATTGCAAAGGGCTTATAGAGCAGTGTATGAAGAGCAGACTTGATGATCAATGATTCAACACAAGCCTTGCTAAGCAACCTAATGCAGGAGAGCCATTCGGATGCAAATCACCCCTAACCCTAACTTGCAAAATTCACTGGAAACATAAGAGAGACCCCTCACCAATCATCAAAATCGGCTTGGTAAAAACCTTCCCAACAACATCATCCGTGAAACCCTCATCAACAAATCCCATTGACCAAAGACACTAGTGCAGAATCCAAATTAAACCATACTGAATTTTTTTGGAGACAACAATTTGTGCAACGACAATCAATCACAGCAAAGTAGAGGATAGCGCATGCATTCTCCATGCACTTAGAAATCTCGACCAAGAAAGACCAAAACATGTAATGGCACAACATTTGTGACTTGTATAAATTGACCAACCTCTGTATTACGGTCATGAAGGCCGAGCGCCTCCATACCCTAAACCACTCAGCAATGAATCCACAAAGCATTCACATTATGAAATAAAAGAAGAGAAAGCAAAACTCCCTACAATTGCAATCCTCCCGCTCCTCCAACAGTGGCGTGAAGGCTACGTTTTGGAATTGGCTTCCACTATTGACTTTGTAAAAACAAAACATCGAACCCACTCTCACTGAGACTTGGTGAATTTATGACCTCTCCCTGGAAGCATAGTGGCGAAAACATGGAATCCAACGTCGCAGAGACATGCGATAAATTCTCACGCGAGGGAGGAACAATGGCGAGAAGATCTTATGGAGGACAGGCGCTTGGAGTTACGAGGCTAATGAGTGGGCGATAATCACACAAAGTCGGAGGCTGGAACCCTAGAGCCCTGGCTACACGGACATTACGCCTCAACTCAAAGGCCGCCAACTGGCTCCAGCCACTCACCAACAGCCGCCAATGTGGCGATTGAACCACTTTTCATCCAATTTTTTTCCATAGTCATTTCACCCGTCGTCATCTSTTGGTGCAAACTGGCACTAGGAAGCCAAAAAAAAAGCCCTGGTAGCATCAGGTATTGGTTTGTACAATTTTTCCAAAGCTAAACATGTGCGTGAACAATGTTTTTCCCATTGGTTAACCCCTAAAGGACCATTGTCCCTTTGGGGGACAAATGGGATTCCGGGCAGGTACCTACGGTCTTAATTTTTTTCCTGATTTTTTGAAACTTTTTTTTAAGATAGATAAACTGATGAGCTTTGTGGGAGTATAATTTTTTTCTCAATTGGTGCCCGGGAACAAAAGTTATGCCCAAATAAGCTCAAAACAAGAGAGAGGGGGCAACCAAAAAAAAATTTAACATTTAAATTTAAATTTCTTTTTTCACATAGATTATATTTTTGCCTACATACAAAGATTTGATTCATTCCACTTGGATTTGTTATGAGAAAATTATGGACAATCTTGTTTTTTCTTGCAGCCTCTCCAAAATAGCCTTGGGATGGCTTACAAGACATTTTTTTTTTCTTTTACTTGTCACTCCGTGAATTGGAGACTTTTGTAGGGAGGAAGTTTTCTGACATCCATTACTCCAATATCTCCTGGATTTGATTGTTGCTTCAGTGGGCAATCAGATGGAGAATGCTGGTGCACGCATTTGCAGCCATTGTGAATGTCCTAATCATACCGTGGTCTTTTTTTTTTATTTGTTGTGAAATGAACAGTAAGAGTGGCACACGCTTAGAATAATTTCAGAATTTTACTTGCGACCGCAGACATTCAAACCTGCAGTTTTGGAAGAGGTAGACTCTCGCAATCGTTGTGGCTTAATGAAGACACCGCCTGACAGAGGGTCGTGAAAGAGGCTGAAATGATCACTCCTTGAAATGGAATAATGGTAATAAACTTCTCGTACATGTCAGGAAACAAAAGAATGAACGGCAAGAACGAGCACAAAAACACACACTTCCTAATGGAACAAACATCCCATCATTCTGTGGAAGCAATAGGAAGAAAAGAATTAGAGAATGATCATCCCCATTCCTGGAAAACAAAAAAGAGTTCTGAAGGCATCAACATGCCATCACTCTTTGCAACCAAAACAAAGAAAGAGTACGCCATCACTCGTTGGAGTACAAGCGATGACGTCAAAGGTATGACATCACTTTCCTACGAATTCGTTTCACGACGCGAATTTTAACCACATGTAGCAATTTCGTTACAAATTGCGCCCGTGTGACTGAAAACCCAATTCACCAATTGCTCTGTTTCGCAAGCGGTTYGGCTATGGCAGGAGAAGACGACAACGATGGCCCTGCGGCGACGGCGACAATTGCCCCAGCTTCGTTCGTTCTCTTCGATCTGGATGGCACTCTACTTGACACAGGTACTAATTAATTCCGTAATCTGTGTAAAACATCGGTAGTTCCAAGCTTCGATGCAACAAAGTTCTCACATCGATCATGAATTGGTTTAGTATAAAGCATGCGCACCTAAAACGGTAGACCATCTAGAACGCAGCCCCTAGATTTAGCACTAAAACAGACATACAGAGTCTCCAAACCATTGAAGAAGACTCTTCTGAAGCATGTAGTCGATAGGTTCTATTGATTCCAGCTTTAAAAGAAGATTATTCCTGAAGTATCGGAAAAGTGTGACACAATTTGCGCTGTGAATCTCAGCAAAACCCCAGTACGCTGCACTTTGGTATACTGGGGTTTTGCCAGATTCTCTTCCAATTTTTTGTCCACACCCTCAGTGAATGGGTTGATCAGAGAATTGTTGCTTTTAGGGTTGCTTAAGGTAGARATTTGGGTTTAATTGGTGGTTGTGTGTAGAGTCGTTGGCGGACCGGTCCCTGAAAGTGGTGGTAAGCGGCTACGGCAAGGAGTGGGATGGGCGAGGCGCTCAGAAACGACTGGGCAAGCGGCCTTTGGATGTGGCGGCTTCTGTCATTGAGGATTACGATTTGCCGTGCTCTCCTACGGAGTTTAGTAGCGAATTGCTGGCGTTGCTTCAAGAGGGGTTTGTTCTTGCAATCCATGGAATTCTTTGTAATTAGGTCTTGTTGCAGACTTTTGTATGGACTTCGTTGTTGCGGGTGTTTCTCTGACGCCTGTGTTTGTTTTGTGGCTTTCMTGTAGATGGAAAACGGTAAAGTCCTTGCCAGGGGCTGTTCGATTGGTGCAGCATTTGCACCGCCATAATGTTCCTATCGCCGTGGCCTCGAGCTCCCCTGCGAGAAACATCAAAATCAAGCTCGCTTATCAATCGGGTACGCTTCTCACCTTCTTTCTATAACTGTGTTTGAGATTTAGGGTTTTTAGGGTTTAAAATTAGGATCAAGTGTCTTGAATGTTCTTATGATGTGAAGAGAGGATACTAGAACTTTTACACAACTTASACGTTTCTATTCATACACACTTAGGTGGCCGTCAATTAGCATATGGTGCAAGTAGGACTTGGGCTAAAATTTCTATAGCCTCTTTTCTTTGAATGGAAAATTGGGTTGCACTATCTCTTCAACAGTCTCCCACTTTGAGTGACGGCGTAAGAAATTCTTGAGATCAAAAYTTGATGTCGAAGAGAATTTGATTCTTGTACCCAAAGATTGCTCCATAACTCGAAGTAGGTCTCCCAAAAATCACACTCCTACGTATGTAAAAGTGMAAATACTATCCTCTACCTTTAGAATATACATCTCTTCTCAGTTGACCTGACGCTTCAATATATTTTCTTTCTTCCCCTTTAGGTTGGACGGACTACTTCCCCGTGGTTGTGGCTGGAGATATGGTCAAGGATGGGAAACCTGCACCTGACATGTGAGTTTGTAATAATTCTCTTTTTTTGCAAATTCCTGGTCGCTTCATCCCTTGCACTATATATTCCTCTGACACTTATTTTTTTTGAATAATCTCTGTATCGAGAACCATCTAGAGGCTCTGTACSAAAACCTAATACTGTGCAAGTTTCTGATGCCTTCCAGATTTCTAGAAGCAGCAAAGCAACTCCATGCGGAGCCAAGCAAGTGTCTTGTTATTGAAGATTCTCCGTAAGCTCTATTCTTTCGCAGATTTTGCAAAAAGAAACGAGATAAATTCAGGGATTGCTTGTATTAACCCTTCAAAGACAAAACAGTTTAGTTATGTTTTTAAATTGACCAGTSTTTGATTGATCATATTGTGAAAAAAGTAATTCAAACGCGGGCCAAATTATTCTTCACCATGATCAGTGATGAACTTTGTTTGTGTTTTTCACGAAATAAGTATCATTAAAAAAATAGAAAGTCCCCTCGTGACTTACTACTCAAGACTGCTAAAMATCATGGGCTTGTTGGTCATTTAGAGCATCAATTTTTGCTGAAAGCTTCATAGCTTACAATTCTCCGAATTTTCTACCAAATGTGGGTTGCGCGCAGGGCTGGGGTGTTGGCAGGCAAGGCTGCAGGAATGCAAGTAGTGGCGGTTCCTTCTCTGCCTTCCAAGGATGCTCGCCCTTTGTACTCATCAGCTGACACAATTCTCTCTTCTCTTCTGGATTTTCAACCTGATCTCTGGGGCTTGCCTCCTCTTAATGATCGTAATTCCCTCACCCTTTTAAAGCAGTTTAAATTCCCTCTTGAAAGCAAAATTCATCTTTGGGTCACTTTAGATTGCACCGAGGTTGAGAGAACAAAATAATTATAAATCTTGCTTGGTGCAATAGTCATTTTTATTCTGTTTTATCTTGTTTTGTTAAATGTTGATAGTCCAAGTAACAAGATTGAGCATGAAGAGGTGGTGCTTACATGGCTCCTATCTAGTGTAGTAAAAATATTCGAGATAACAAGATTGAGGGGGWTTGAACACTTGTTGCTCAAAAAGTGTGTCATAAAAGAGCCGTGCATGCAATGGATAATCTTAGTTTGTTATCTCACCTCTAATTGCACATGACGTTGGTTCAAATTTTTAAAGTTTGTTGCTTTGACTTGTGCTTTGTGAAGTGGCCCTTAAACCTTCTATTGCTGAGACCTAACTATTTGCATCAACTGATCCAGGAGTTGGAGGTGTATTGCCTATGGAGCCTTGGTACGTGGGTGGGTCAGTCATTAAGGGTTTTGGTCGTGGCTCCAAAGTGCTTGGAATTCCTACAGGTATGCTTTCTGTATTGGTTGCTAGTTTGCGCTTCAGTTTTGCCTCTTAGTTTATATACTGGTCATACAAAATCAAAAAAATTTAGAAAAATTTAGATTTTGCCTTCGTGGATTTGACAAAGAAAGAACACCGAGTTGATTATTAGATAAAGTGACCTTTATAGGGGGGTTAACCATCAATGAATGTCTTGAAAAGTCCACTTCCTCCGATTGGTAATCATTTCAGAAGCTTTAACCCTTTAGCCCCTCAATCTCTATTGAATTTTTGCACATTTTTGTTATTACACATTTCATAAACGACACCGCCATCTCTCAAAACTTGCAGCTACTCACAGTTTCATTGACAAGTCAGGATTGATGAAGTAAATCTTCTCCAACCGGAAACACCGTCCTCAGATCAGCATCATAGAAACAATATTCATTACAAGGCTGGTCGAATTCTGGATGTACCCTAACCACACAAAACCACAGCAATCACAACCCTCTCTCTGTACTGTACATAAAAAAGTCTGTCCCTCAGGCTTCCAACACCATGATTCCCGACGAGTTGATCAACAATGGGAGCAATGGGAGCTCTACCATCTCCCTCTCTCCCTCTCTCTCTCTCTCTCTCTCTCAAGGGACGTCTGAATCGTTCTTCTTGGCGACGTCGGCATCATCTTCTTCGTCGTCTTTCCACGTTGCCTGCCATTGCTTGTCGTAGAAGGTGGACTCCTTGGCGATGGTTTTCAAGTTGGTGACGTCGCTGTTTTTCCTGATGAGCAGCACGCCGAGCACGGTGAGCACCAGCAGCGTCTTGCCTAAGAAGGTGTTCTGCTGGTCCACCAGTCCCGCTCCGGTGGCCGCGTCCACGAAGTAGCCCACGGCGTAGCCCACCATGGCCGCTCGACCTGCACGAGCATCTGGGGTCAAGAAAGAGCGTCTGCGGAAACATGGGTTTCGTAAACCCTAATGTTGACGCAGACAGAACAAGATGGACAAGCTCCAAAGAGATATCAAGCAAACATGGTCGATTTTTTTTTACTTGTATGGTGGAAGAATTGGTAAGTGATTGATGGAAGATCCATACACTGAAGAACAATCGATTTCGTAAGATTCATACTCCCCTCCGTCCCGAAATAAGTGTCCACTTTGAATCTCATGTTTCTATAAGTTCGTTTTGAGTACTAGGTCATATGGAGGCTCTCTTTTGTCCCAATGTTTTTGGGTTGCATTTAAAAATACGGCTACCGTCATCAAGTTCCTAAAACTCTCCTAAACGGGCTAGAAATTTCAACTTTACCACTGCAATACTCAGAATTTGTTAGAGCAGTGAGTTTATTAGGGCAAATTTTTTTTGCTAAATTTGGCCCCATTTGATATCACTGAAACCATGATGAAAGCAAGTAGGAAGGGCAAGGGACTGACCGTTGAGCARCTCAGCTTCGGGGAGGTGGAAGCGCTTCACCCACGCCCACCACGGCACTATCCCTGTGTCGAACACAACGGGCTCACTGTTGTTAGAAGCCTCGGGATTCTCTTCCAGCCACTTCCTCCTTGCCACCTCTGCCACAAAACCACCATGCACAGATTAGCCTACACAGCGATCGCCACTTAACCCTACTTCCAATCGACATGCTTGTCAAAACGGCGTCTGGCAGAGCTTCAAAACTGTGCCAGAGCTCTGTAAAATGGGACTTTCAAGAGCCTACAGGGYGTCAAATATGAGCTTTCCTGTGTGTGGTTTGCTTGAGTCTCAAAATTGCCTCAAAATTGGACAGCATTCCAACATCACYTGCTTAATGGCAACTTACCTCCTCAAAATATGGGAGTTTGTCAATTGYCATATTTTGAGCCTACGACAGGGAAACCCATATATGTGAAGCCCATGCAATAACSCACAGGGAACCCCATACCMAAATCCCAAACAATAACCATGGAAAGTAAGAATTCCAAAGCGTCCTGAGCTCTTAAGGAAAGAGATCACTACTCAACACTACCGCAATCGAAGACCACAATGGTCATTATTGTCGGAATGGCGTGTTCCAATGTGTCCTAAGCTCTRAACAAATGTACAGATCTAGGTAACTGAAACTGCGCCAAATTCAGACATTTTCCAATTGGAACACCAATTCAGACACAGCCATACCGGCATCGATGACTGCGTCTCAGTATGAAAAGTAGGTCATCCARTGTGTCCTGAGCTCTAAAAAAATGGAGACACTCTGCCAGATTTGCCAATTGCAACGCGAATTCGGACATCGCCACAATTACCGGCATCGATGACGGCGTCCCAGTTGACTTTGTTATTGCTGGTGAACTTGGTGATATCCCACGTCCCAGCTCTCCATCTTGGGTCGTCAAATTTCCCAGAATCATCCGAGACTGCTTTCTTCCCTACTAGCGTCGCAACCGCAGGGTCCTTACCCGCAGCTTCATCCCCATCCAAAGTCCCACCCTTCTGCAATGGTGAGGGTTTGCGAGCCTTCGGCGTCGAAGAAGTCTCAGAATCCTTGTTATCGGAGTTTCCCGTCTCAATTGGTGATGTAGGCGTCTGTCCGATTGCGCTCCCTGAAGAACCTTCATCTGAAGCTCTCACAACGAGCCTGACACTCCTGAAGCTGGAGGTCTCCACATTCAATTGTCCTCTCCGAGAAGAAACCCAACAATTGCCTAGCTGTGAGATCCGCAAGCTCCCGCTTACGACTGGGGTTGCGATAGACCCCGGCTTCGTAATTGAGGCCATCGCTACCACGCCGCSTGTGMAGAACYCCAAGCGGAACCCCAGTTGGAACCCTAATTGAAACCCCAATTGTGACCCCAATTGGAACCCCAATTGCTTTGGAAGGGAAACACAAGCTCAGGGTTGCAGAGCTCGAGTGCCGAAGGAATAGGGACTTGGTGCTGGATAAGTGGATGGGCTGAGGTTCATTACGGACTCTCCAAGTGGACGGCTTGCAACTTGGCCAGATTAGGTGTCACTGTACCTACGGAATTTTGTGCAAAGTTCTCCAATCTGAGTGGTTGCTTTCTGTGTCCATGCAGTGCGCATGATGGGCTTTTGTATCCAGGTGATTGAATCTCATGTTTCTTTAGAGYCGAAAATCGAAGAGTGGAGACGGAACCTGTGCAGAGTCCTGTCGAGTGCTGATTTAGGCGTCAGTTGTGATGTCGAATCGATCGGCGACGGGAGTGTTTGTATGTTTTGAAATTGGTTGATTACAGTAGCCGATTGCGTTAACGGATCAGTTAATTAAGAGGAAAATACAAGACATGCACTTTTGAGAAATAATCCAGCACAGGGAAGACAACAGGACAAGATTGAGGTTAATGCGAGTGGAGACCTGAATAATACCTTTTCTTAATAACAGTAGTAGATGGCACAAACAAGCTTAACATGTGCAAAAATATGTGCAAAAATTGGGGCATCTTCGTCATCTAGAGGAGTTCAGGCCTTTGGGTCTTTAGCATCCTTCCAGGTGGCTTGCCATTGCTTATCATAGAAGGTGGATTCCTCAGCCAGGTTTCGGATGGTATCCACATCGCTGTTCTTCCGGATGACTAAAACCCCTACCACGGAAATGAAGAGCAGCAACTTGCCTAAGAAACTATTTTGTTGGTCCACCAACCCTACGCCCGTCGCAGCGTCCACTAACCAACCAGAGGCGTAGCCAATCATGGCTGCCCGACCTGACACATTGTCAGTACATCAACAACCCTTCATTAGTTGAATGGAATCACAGAGTAAATTGCTACTCAGGCCACCCAGTGCATGTCCTCTGAATGTTCCGGAAGTGTACACTTCCGGGGGTGCTGTCAGTAAAGCAGTATTTGTCTTAAAACATGCTCCTGCAAAAAGAATCAAGATATCTGCATGTGCAAAATAGGATGGCATCAAGGTTTACCATTCAAGAGTTCGGCCTCTGGGAGATGGAAGCGCTTCACCCACGCCCACCATGGAACAATTGACGTGTCGAACACAACCTCGTCAGCGTTGTTAGACGACACAGGGTTAGCTTCCAGCAACTTCCTCCTCACCACCTCTGCCAAGAAAAAGAACCACCACTAACTCAGATCTCCTTGCACATTCTCAAGGAATGATACAACTACAATGGGATATGAAAAGCCGTTCCATAGATAGCGCCGCTTTTCGATGACTGACAAAAAAAGCACATCCCATTGCAGAATTTGTGCCCTTGACTACGGGATCCCAATATGATCATTTTACTTGTGCTTTTAACATTTCTAAACTTATGGAAGGCTCCATTGGTCCTYCAAACCCATCAAGAGTTATGCATGTGGAGGGAAATAGCACCAGATGGTGAAAGTTGATGTACACAATTATAAAAGTACACCATCTGGGATCCTCGAAGTATTGTCCAAAAGTGGAGTACGGTATTTTGTAAGAAGGGATCTCGTAAAAGTCGCTATCAACCAATTAGCTAAGAACAATAACGAACATGCACAGAATGGGCAATTGAAATATTCAGTTGTTGAAAATGCCTTTCTTCAAGAACTGACTTAGATCTGTCAATTCAAGATACTAATTACATATATCATATGTAGTGTGACTGTGCTTGAGCATATTCTAATCACTTACAAAGCTGGATAATCGAATCCATTCAGTGCTGAAACATATAGTATCATATATGGACTACGTGTTGAAATCACGTCCCATAAGTCTATTTAAGCGTTCTCATTTTGTATTAACGAGGTCCAATACCAATTCTGCCACTGAAGAAAAGTACATCTAACGACGGCAAAATAGCATGCCCAACACCTGATGTACACGGAAGCCACAGCCACAGCACTCCGTCCAAATATATAATCTACATGCACTGGAAAATCTCTAGAACATGAGATTTCCACAGAATCTGTTGTCAGGTCGAAGGTGGCTTAACTGACTGCAAGATCCCGGAAGTATTAAAGAGCAATTACTCATTGATTTCTTGCAATGTGATGTAAACGTCCCGAATCATGTTTCCCCTTTTCACTGTGACCTGCAGGTAATTCAACCAAATGTTTCAAGGAACAGTAGGAAAAACGTGTCTGCAGTCGTCGATGTAGTCATAATTTCRAACAAAAAATGCAAAAACACTWAAAAAGCGTAAGGGACGCAAAGATTATCTACGAAATCTGCATAAGAAACAAATCCGATTACGACCACCGATCTTACCCGTAGTTTGTCTCCAATTTGGCGCTCATCGCAAGCTGCTACCAAATCATCCACACGACTAAGTGTCTGCACAGTATGAAAAAAAACAATTAAGCATTGTAATCAACATTCATTGGAAAAAAAGAAAAAGAAAGAACACATTGATGCAATTAAGGTTATAGCCATCACTCGAAGTTGCAAGTCCCTCACTGCACGGCAACTGYAACTCACCTGGCCATTGATAGCAACAATGATGTCTCCAAGTTCAATTCTGCCAAAAGGATCTCGTTTCGTCGCTGCAGAAACACAACAATATGATGTCAGCACTGGAGTGGCAACTTTAGTCATGAGCGAAGATACAAACTAGATTGGTGACCACCAAAATCAATTCCCTGGCGAGAGGTGACTCACGTAAAAGGCCAGCCTTCGCAGCTGCACCGTTATCACTGAGTCCGAGTATCAATACGCCATTAACTTTAAGCTGCTTGGCTTGGCTATCATTRGCGCACATCACRCCTAAGCCTGGTCTCGAAACTTTTCCTTTCCTTATCAATTCATTGACCACCCTTCGCACAGTGTCAACGGGAATGGCAAACCCGATTCCAGCACTTGCACCAGAGGGAGAATATATAGCGGTATTCACTCCGATCAAACGCCCTTGGCTGTCCARYAGAGGACCCCCTGAATTTCCAGGATTGATAGATGCATCGGTTTGGACAACACCCCTAATCATGGCACCTCCTATAGAMCGAATGTCTCGTCCAACACCAGAGATAATGCCGCTGGTCAACGTCCGGTCTAAACCAAATGGATTCCCAATTGCCAACACATGTTGCCCGACTTGCAATGCCTGGAATATCAAGGAATCGATATAGTTATTAATTTCAAACAAATGGAGAAATGGTGATTTCATTTCAAGAGACTAAAATTCTTTACTCTGATAAGGAAAGGAAAAGGAAAAAACACAATAGAGATGGAGTCAAACCTGAGACGATCCGACAACAATGGGCTTTAACAATGACGCTGGGGCGGAAATCTTAAGAACGGCAAGATCCTTATTCTTTGCAACTCCAACAACTGTGCCCTCCCATGTACTTGCGTCCGAAAGAGTGATTGTCGCTTTATTACCACTCATTACAACGTGATAATTTGTGACAACATGCCCATCTGTGTCCCACACAAAGGCGCTGCCAGTGCCCCTGGGTATCTCAATAGGGTTCATTGACATGCCAATATTTGCAGTAGTAGATGTTGAAATATTCGCCACAGAGGCACTACAAGCTTGGAATACTTTCACTGTGTTTCGCTCYGCGTCTAGCCACCAACCTGCACACCAAGCAAAATTTTCCCTTTTTCCTTGTCATAACATTCCTCTGCTGTTAACGTAAGAGCTAGGCAAGACAGTGCAACTATGAAGATTCTCACTCCTCTAGCATGCTAAGGTTGCCTAGCAGATTAAATTCCCCCACCCCACCCTCCAGATCCAATACTCTCCCCTGCCAAATTCAAACTAAGATTCGGATATAAACTTAGAAGAATCACGATTATTAACTTACTTTCCACAGGACTTGAAGCCTCCAACGAAAATGTAGATAACTCAGCATCCTCTTGTCCTTGGAGGATGCGCTGAAGAAGCTGCTGAGCAGAAGGCGGAATAAAATCCTTCGTGTCCTTCAATCGCTGCACCAACTCCTTTCTTTCTAAGCAATCACGGTAATCAACTTTTCCAGCATCTAAAATCTGCAAGAGAAACACGAAGTCAACTAGGAAGATCAGAATAATGCAACCTCTCTCAATTACAGACACTACGACCTGGTTGTTCTAGAAGAGTAAAGGATGCCAGATTGATTAATACCTCCTGGTGGAAACCGCTTCAAGAAGTGTTTCATTAAATCTTGGTACTTGCCCTCCTCAAGACAATTGAGTACAAATGTATCACCAACCTGCCAACATTAGGAAGAGAAGCGTTAAAGACCTGATCCGCTTGACAGACCTCTGTTACCACTTAAAGTAACTCACTTGATCAACTTAAATTATCAAGTTCGGAGTAAGCATGACTTGGTTAGTAATGTCTGGCCGCTGATGTTTGAATGGAAATACGTTTATCTAATGTCCATTCAACAGTGATCTGCAACTCCCCCATTCTGAATGATTGCATAAGAAATTCAAACATATTTGATAATACTTGACCTCCAGAGAGTTTGGTTCTTGTACCCGAAGTGATCTCTCCAGTGAGCTCTATAGTGAATCCCCAATGAATTAAACTCTCCTACTCATTGGTTCTATGATAAAAGGGAACCACAGAGTATCCTAAGCTTATTGGTGATTTTCTAGTTACTTGAGATTATCAAGCAATGCTTATCAAAGGAAAAGGAATATTTTGCCCAAATTTATGATAAAGGACCAATATATGAAATTAGAATTTCTAAAAGTACCTGCATGAGAGACTCAATGGCTCTGTCCTTGGCTACAGCAATGGTGATGCCCAGAGGCTTGAAACTTGCCTGCACACACAACCAATTCAAGTGAATATTAAATGCGCGTACACCCAATATCTCACTATAAGAGTTACAATACTGAGGGATTCATTGAACGACACATACCATTGTTGAGAATTTTATATCTGATGTAACTGACGTGGCTGACACATCACATTCTTGAGCAACTCCCATCACAGCCTTGGTTTTGTAAGCCTCATTCTCAAATGTTTAGAATTTCCTAGGTTCATATGTCAAATCACTAAAACGATTGACAATAATATTTACATGTATGTCTACAATGATTGACAATTTCGTATAGTGAAGAAGAGCGCAAAGTCTCAAATGCTTTAGAATGTCATGGCACGCACCTGAGAAACCCAGGATGCAATCATAGCACTCCTGGACACACCCTTTAGAGCAGTAACGACATAGAGACCACCAGAAATGCGGCCAATTGCTTTTGCCACGTCCACTGGCATATTCAGCTTCTTTGCTTCAATGACCTTTTTCTGAGTCAGTTGCTGGCCCAGATCAGTGCCCGCCTCCTCAAACAACTGATACCTGCAGTTCAATAGCCATCAAATGAAGCAAAACCATCAACCATCAACTCTTTCTTGCAATCGTACCCTCTGTTAATTTCAATTACTACGAGAAACGCTAGTTGTTTTAAAATTTCATTTCTCTACTTGAATACAATATTTTGAAAAGAAAAAAATTAATAACCCACGGGCAAAGAAGACATTCCTTGTTCTACATTTATCCTCATAAATTTTTTTGAAATTAATTCTTTTTGTATGTTTTCTAATAGAAGAAATTAAATAAATAAAAAATCGTGCGAACATGTTAAATTTAGAGATTTTAAATATACCAACTTTAAAAAAATGATCTGCAGAATTCTAGCTGTCTGTGACCCTGGTTTCAAAAACTGAAAACTGAAAACGAGGGGTGTGAGCGTGTTACGTTGCTTCTGTGGGCGTTTCTTTGATTCTAATTGGAGGTAGTGTCGACAAATTTCCAGCTCCCATAAACCGTCCCGCCAGTGTATCAACGGGTTCGTCATCTCCTCCATAGCTCTCCGCTATCAACACAGGCTGAACATACATAATTTCATAGTCAAAACCTCTCAACAGCATACAAATTCGAACTAGAATTAGCACTAGAACAAAACGCACTCTAGAGGAAGTTTAAATAACTTAGCCACGTTAAACCCTGCGAAGTGTGACACCATTTCAAGGCAATTTCAAAGGTAGAATCGAACAATTAAAAGGACTAGATTTTCTAAAATACCTCTAGGAGGTGGGGCTATCTACTACAACAAATCCAACTTGAGTAGTGGACACGAACATAGTGGCATGAAAATTTGACGACACTCACTTGTTTGGCTGTGACAGACGGAACCAATGTTGTAACAGCAGAGTTGGCGTGGCCCTGACTGGGTGGTGCCATGATGACCACTGCAGCACACTTGCTCACACACTCGATGAGCTCCTGCGAATCCGCTGAGTTGAGATCCAACATCTCCACCAGTGTGTTGGTCTTCGTCAAGCCTCTTGCAAGGGCCTGCATCAATCAAGCCATCATTCTTCGTACCAGGAAGTTGGAATACACAACTTGTTTCTTGCCACCATTTCCGGTATCTCATCAATATATTAACCAAGAATTCATTCTTTGAATTTTCCAATTCGATTGATCACATTGTAAAAAAAAAACAATTAAGCACCAATACGGCTTTCGGCTTTCAGAATCGCGCCAATTTCACGAAATCGACAATTATAGGGATCAAATCTCCAAAGGAAAGAGTGCATTGTCCATATTGTCCATATAGCTTCTCATTCATCCGATATTGTTGTGTTTTTTTTTCCATGTAATCTCTAACATGTCTAGTTTGAATTTATAAGGTTACAATTCAAAAAAATTGATAAGACATATCAAAATGTCATCTTTTGGTTCAATTTGGAGAAAATTCCAAGAATCTCAAAAAAGGCCTTGGGGATTAAGCCCGGGGAGATCACTCTCGATTTTTAGAAAACCACGTGAGTTAAAAGATAGGGTGCATTTAATTCAAAGGGGAAAAAATTTATATAATATGTAGGGCTAATATAGGGTCCATGAAAGACTACATACTCTATTATATATAAATTAGGATGTATTAAATTACCTGTAGTAGGAATTTTTATTAATAAGTTAGCCTTGGCAGACAAGGACTATGCAAGATTTTCATAGTATAATGAATAATTATAGATGTAGACAAATAATTTAAGTGGATGATAAAATGAATAAAATTAAAAAAGTCTACGATGAAGGGTAGTTGACCAAAATTGTGCAATTGTACAAGTAATGTATATATAAAAAAAAAATATGCATGAATGTAAGACATTGACACAAGTGGGACATTCACAAATAAGGAGGCTTGTAGAAAAGTTCACCTGACTAAATTCAACAAATTAAAAATTGTACCATATGAGGATAGAGTTTATAGTCCATTTAACTTCAACCTGTGAAGTTGTATGTGTTAAACACACTCATATTGAATAAAATGTTCATAGGATAATTTCAATAGGGATTTTAAAGTGTTCAATGGTAAATTTCTTATTAACCAATGAAGGTTGGAGGTTGTTTTGGAAGTAAAAWGTCCGAAATTGCCAATTTTTGATGCATTGTCTAAAATGATTCTTTTTTAAGTTCCAATTGCTTTAAGTTCCAATTGTAAAAAGTGTATTAAACAAGTAAAGAAATGCAAGGAAATTATTTTATTCCATTTGACCATGTGGATTGAAAATCACATTATAACATTTGAACTTTGAAGTGAGAATAAAAAAACTCCTCCTTCCTACAAAATAGGGTCAACAAACCTTGATTTATCTTGGGATAAAAATTTTCCACTGTGCAAAAAGGAGGATTTCAACCATTCATAAGTATATGATGCTAGGTTCACTCATGAAAAACTTCAAAAGCAAATATGGAGTCTATCTTATTATAAATCAATTTGCGTTATAAGGAAGTTAAGTGCTTTGGTAATAGTGTAATACTCTAGTCATTTTATGATGATTTCTTTTGCAATGAGGAAATTTTATATTTGAAATTCAAATGGTTAAAAATTAGAGACAAAAATCTGAAATTTGTGGGAAAAATTTCAAGAATTTTGACTTTACACATTGCAAGTTCATAGGACTTGAAGTTAAAAGATTACGTTTTCTTTTGAAGCCACCTCCACATACCTAATAAAATTTGACTCCTCGTAGAATGTGATATGAGAACTAAATGTTTTTGACAATCATATTCTATACTTTATTATTTGTATGCATGCCAAATTTCAAGAATTGATGAGCATCTTTGCAAAAGATGCTTCAATTGCGTGAGTTGCCAAAAAAATTCAAGTTTGCATAACTTTTAATTTAGGCATTCAATTGGGAAAAATCATATTTCCACTAAGAGGATAAATGTTCACACATGTTTCAAAAATTTGTGAAAATCAAAATTGACTTTATAGGACCTACCTCGATTTTCAATTGTCCTTTCAACAGAAAATTGTCCTTTAGAGGGTATGAACTGCCACTTGGTCAATGGTACTAGAATTAAATTGATTGGTGTTGGTTTCATGGTGTATCTCCTATATATATATGTAATAGAGTAAAGGAAAAATTTGTAAAGAAAGATGGGGTGGGAAAAAATTGGACACATAAATTTTATATGTAAGATAGCCCAATTCAAAAAAAAATACATGAATGAATTTATAAAAAACATAGGGTATCAAAAATATGCCCCTAGTAGTTTTTTATGTAAAAATAGGATCATCTTAAATACAATAATTAATATAAATAGCCCCACATCATATACCCTCTTAACTCAGGTGTATACCTTAAATTACAAGGAGTGATCTCCCCGGGGCATTAAGGGGTTAAATGGATTTGAGATTCACATTGGACTTACCCATACCCTTTTACAATTTTTGAAACCTAAAAGTATATTATAATGACCTCAATACAACCACACACTTGCTTTTTTGCTTCATAAGCACTAGTGTGATCAAATTCACAACTACACTTATCAATATTTATCAATAAAATTTAAAATCAAAATTTGAATAACCCATTTACCTGGGTACACAACTCTTGTATTATATGGCTTTGATTGTAATCACGTATAATGTGTTTTAATCCAATCTCAAGAGATACAATTTGTTTTAATATAGAAGGATCTTGTAGCCCTTTTAACAAGGAACCCAAAAATGTACTTATATACGTGAAATGAACATTTTTGAAGACAATAATAGCATTAAGAACCTAATTATATGAGTTTTTTTAATACATGTATCATAGGCTGAGCTACGCAACTTTTGGGGCATTTTAATAAAAATTTAATTTTAATTGGAGGGAACTTCTTGGATGGAATTTTAAAACTATGATGTATGAAATCCAAATTTTTTTGTATTAATTTTTTTTAAATTTGGTCTTTACCTAATTTTTTGGATTTTTTATTTAATTTAGATTTTACAAAAGCCATCCTCTCAGTCATTTTAATGCACATGATCCTTGCATATAATACAAGAGTTGCGTTCTCAAGCCCATTCAAAATTAATTTTAGATTAAATGCTTGATATTATTTGTTTTTAGTTTCTTCACTTTTAAATATATCTCATTATAGTTACAATGATTCTTTAAGATTAATATTTCATTTAGTTTTTCTAARTATTTTTTAATGCCATTTTTTGAACTAAATTTTTATAAGATATTTTCAAAAATCTATTTTTCTTAATTGTTAGAGAAATAACACAAGAATTAATAAAATTTTGGATGAATGAAAGTAACATGTTTTGGTATATGTGAGAMATGATTGCTTTCATTCATGGTTTAAAATTTGATGACATATGCATTTGCCACTAGTATGAATAATAAAATTGTTGAAAATGAGATTTGGTATGAAAGAAAGAAAGGTGCATCTACAAAAGTGAAATGGGCGATTCATCAAAAATCAATGAGGTTTTATAGTTTAAATATTCAATATTATGAATTTTTCCTAAATTCTAATTGGAGTAGAAACTAGAGTAGATGGCCTTCATTTTGTTAGTCACTCTCAAACTCAAAAAATATCATTTATTTGGAGAAATTTCAGATTTAGAACAATGAGAAGCAACTTCTCAAAATACACTAAAATAGTAAATTTGGCCATCCGTTTTTTTTAGTTACTTCTCAACTACATGAAAGCAAACACTAGTTAAACTAAAAATTCAATTGAATAGACTTTATAACTCAACATGAAAGGTCAACAAAAAGAAAACGGATGAAAAATCTACTTCTAATCTCTTCTAAAGACCTTGGACTATCATCCAAAAGCCACTGAATGGCGCTGGCGGCAGTCCCTAGGGTTAAAAATCTAAAATTTTCTCCATTGGTGTACAAGGAAGATAAGTCTAAATCCATGCAGACTTCCAAAACCAAAAAATCCCAACACTAAACTTGAAAGGACTTTGCAGAGTACAAAGTGCATGACTTTTAGACCTCAATGTTGTTGGAAGGTGATCAATTTTAGGCAATTTATATTCCATTAAAGAATGTTCTTTAGCTAAAGAGCGGTTCAAAGCTAGCCTCATTAGGGACTACAATTTGACTCTATAATCCTCTTTTCAATTTGTGGTTTAAGTATCTATGATTAGAAAAATGAACCTACTAAACTTGTTTTTTTTCCTCCATAAATAGTAACCATTACAATTCCAAGGACTTTTTTCATAAAATAAATTCAAAATTGTCATTTCTATTGTAAAGGGGAAAATGCTTTTGAAATTGTTTTTTTGGGATATCTAATTGTAGGATCTTGTACTACAGTAGCATAAGAATGTGAAGAAGAAATTTCAAAAAGTTTGTTCAAGGAGATTGCAAGATGTGTGTATTTGAAGCAAAGATTTATGGATGTTTTTGCACCTTATGTGACTAGATTATATGACTTTAAATCTTCTTAGCTCAAAAGTTTTGCACTACCAAAATTGGATTTTAAAAGATTTTTATTTAATATTTGAGATGAAAGTCTGTGATAAAAACTAAAGAAACAAAAACTTTATTTTTATTCCTCAAAGAATTGTTATGTAGCAATAGGTATGAGATTGAAGGAAAATTGAATTGTTAATAGCTCTAAGATGAAACTCAAARTGAAGTTCAAAAATGAATCTTATAATTTTTTTTCCAAAAAGATGCTATGATTGCCTAAGAAACAAGATTGTCTATAACTYTCATTGCTAGCCCAAATAGAATGAATCAAATMTTTTCATGTAGACARAAAATGTTTTCTAAAAGAAATTAAATTTTAAAATTTTTATTTTGACATTCGTGATTTTTTTGGTATTGCCCAACAAGCTCTATTTTGGACTCAAGGTGGCGTAAGTTTTTCTCCTAGGCATTGATTGAAACAAAAATTGTATTTCCAAAAACCTAATGTGTTTTTCTATCTTCATAAAATGTTTCTACATTCTTTGAAAAATAGTGTTGGAAGTTGACATCTGTAAATGGCCATTCATTGCACTTCTCTCGCATGCAAAAAACTCCCTCACTGCAAAGTTCCAACACCATGTACTAAAGAGAGGTTCTGCATGTATCAAAATGGATGATTTTCACGGTCACTAGTTTGTCCTTAAGGATGATTTAGACTTTATATATTGAAAAACAAAGTACAAAAATATCTAAGATTTGTGTTGGTAGAATTGAGGTTTTCCAACACAAATCTTGTCAACACAAATTTGCCAACACGAATTTGTATTGGTACCTTTAATATATACCCACATCTTGAAGTTTCTATAAAGGAAACTAGGAGGCAYTTGGAGGCACTAAGATATCACAGGGATTATTAGGAGGCTTCAAGAAGCCACCTATCTAGGTTTCAAGAATCACTTGAAGGTTTCAAGTACCTACACAAATATTACASAAGTGCCATACAATAATAGGTAGATATACTCGTATCATTGAAAGAAGATTTGACTTTTACAAAATCCAGTAAAGATAAACAGAAATTATCCAAGTTGATGAAGGGTAAATGTGTGAAATGAACGGAGAAAAAGTTGTCAACACAGTACACAATCACACAGCCACAAGGAGGAGGGAAATCCCACACCAAGCCATGAAAACGAGTTCCAGCAACTCCTAAAAGAAAATCGGATGAAAAAATTGTTGTACTCCGTCCTAGAATCCCAGAGGCGTTTCAAGGTCCAGTACATAGATACACTCATTATGACGCCTCAACAAAAAGCAAAGCTAATRTTCTGAGAGCTGGAACAGTGATCTCAAACTTTGAGCTAAGTTTCTACGCACTGCATCAGCGATTGCCGTAGTAGATCATGGCAATGACCCAGGGTATAGAAAAATTTCAAATGCAGAAAAGGTGACGATTGACTAATTTACAAAAAAATCTGTTATACATCTGTTGACCTAGTGGAATCAAAACCTAAATTACAACATCCACCTACAGCTGCATTAAATTACTGCTTTAATTTTACATTGTGCTGAAAGTAAAATTATCCTGCATATATAAGTGCAGCACATAACAAATTAGCTGACATGGTAAAGCCAYAAAATATACGGCTATGAAACACCCTTGACCAAATTTCGCCATTTGTCCTTCAGGTCCACATCAGTGCGAGTGGGATCAAATCTACCTCGGCCAAACTCTAGAATGCGTTTCCACTGAAACCCCCATGATCCATTGTGTGAAAATCGTTTTACACCCTCCTACAAAATTCCAACTCCCCTGTCAGTTTACCCTCTCAAAATGGAGAAGTGAGCGCATAGAGTCTCCTAGCAAAAAGCACAATAAATATACAGATGGTCCAGCGAAGCGTTGATGTACTTAAACCCAGATTAACCCTCAACAAAACAACCTTTACGTCACCTAATACTGGATTCAAAGATCAAATACTAGATAGGTATCATACTAGACAGGTATCGAACCTAAGAAGGGCCATAAAATTCCTTCAAACTTCGTGCATGTAGATCGGATAATTTGCAAGCCACTTCAGAAGTTCAGAGCTAGAGAACTTCATATGAGAAAGGTTGCTAGAGACTGAAGGTTACACCACATTCTTTCAATAGCCAGGAAGACTCTTTCCTGCTCAAGGTGTTACAGCCTCAGATGAAACTTGAGCTGCCTCTAAACTCTCATCCAATGGAGATTGTCTAATGCAGATGATACTTGCCTACGATAGCTGGCAATTYAGATCTGACTCGGATCTTGATCTCGCACAGTGAACTGTACATAAGTACGGAGTGAGCGTTGGGAAAAAAAAGTGGCGGCATACCTTAAGGGCAAGTTCCTCCTGCCTCGTCCATGGCAAGGCCCTCCTGCGAAAACCAGGTATTCTCTGGCGGCCACTGCAAAAAAATGCTTCCAACTAGTCAGGGCCTGTCAAGTTTAGGTAACACTAGACATACCAACTTCAAGGACATCACTTMACGACGTTGGCRCACATCACAATATGAYCAAACTGCAAACATCGATGAAGAGAAACACCTTTTGCAGTAAGGGAATCCAAGTGTGTCCTTACCTAAACAAAGCACCTTGGATTCCGTCCTCACCACGATCTTCATCCAACTCTTCATCATCTTCATCACCTTCAATCTCTCTACGACCGCCAGTTCCACTTGCAGGTTCCGGAACCTTAGCTCGGGCCTGTTCGACACTTTCTTTGTCACTGTCAACTCCAGTTCCATCCTTCTTATTGAACCGTGCAAATCGCTCTCTCTCTATTYTGGCCTGTCCACTTGTACTTGCTGCAAACGGATCCCTCCTTGAAACTTCCTGGTCATGGGAAAGTTGCGTTTTAAAAGGTTTTGCAGATACATCACGAATACTCCCAGCTCCACTCTTCACCAACGAGTTGGGACTTGTAAGCACCAGTTGCTCATTTACCGGTAGTGCTCTTCCGACATTGTTACCGTCTACACCTTTTCTTAAGGTAACTAGTCGACTTGCTTGAGGTTTATCAGCAGGTAACGAACGGTCAGAGTTCTTCTTCCTCAGTTGATGAAACGCTTTTTTCATAACAGTAGGGCCGAGAGATTCTATAGACTGATCTGAATTTCGTTGTCCTTGCTTTGGCTCATCATCACTTTGTTGCTTTGGCTTCAAAGCTCTATCGCTCTCTCCAGACTCCAGCGAACTGATTCTTAGCCTTGATTGTTTGTCTGCCTTCTCTGGAGAACTGTTTTCGCCCTCAGCGAAACGATCTCTATTTTTGCTCTTCCTTTTGAAAGCCTTTAGCTTCTCCTTCGCCACATCTGCTGCCTGTAGAGAGAGATTCAGTTGATAAATCTTCTACTACATACCGCCAAGAAACGGTCTGGGCAGCACTCCTAGGATTCTCAGCWTAATTCCATGCTCGCTGAATCTCAAAGAAACATATTGAAAAAAATACATCGATTACTTACCGTAAAGTACAAGAAAGGTAGGCAACTCTGATATAGTAAAAAAGGAAACATCCCCACCAATATCATTGTAACATGTGCCTWTAGTTAAGCACTCACCTTTCCAGCCTCTGCTGCTTCCCGTGCTGCTTTCCGCGACAAGCAAACAGGACAATACCAATCCTGCTTGGGACTGGACAACCTTACACCAAGTCCCTTGATGCAGTTGAAGTGCATAGATATGGGGCATCCATCACAGCAAACTAGTTTCCCAGCTTTTCCACATATGTGACAGGCATCTTCATGACCATCATTACCAACTTCGAGAAAGTCTATCTCATATGTATCTTGGGAATCCAGATGTATGGAGTCCTTTGTTACGGACTTCTCATGACCCTCATATTGAGATACTTTAACTTCTGGTGAGCCCTTGGATGCTTCTTTACTGTCCACCAGTATCTTCTGTTCAAWTAATACAATGGAGGTCTCCTCCCTAAAACCCTCGGCTTCCTCGGCTTCTACAATAGTTTGAGGATGTCCCCGACTGGATCCGTTCTACAGAAATACAAAAGGCAGTTCCAAACACCAGGAAATCAATATCTTATACTGATCATTCACAAAAAGCACAGTAGAAAGTCCAGTGAAAGAGAAGGAAAGACACCTAAAGAGAACTAGAGTAACTAAATCGATTTGACAAATGATTAGTAAAGGACCTCAGGTAAAGATTGAGCCCCATTCTTATTGTGCTTATCACCATGGCCTGCCACAGTGACGCTATCTTCGTCATCAGTGCTCAACCTCTTAACTACCTGCAAGTGTGGACACATGGAGATCAGACCTCAAAAGTCCAGGCACTGAAAGCAACAACAAAAATTGATGCCAGGACACTATCGAATAACATCTTCATCTCTTAACTTTTGCATCCAATATGGAACGTCCTTGGACTTCGAGGGACAATCTTGGCAACATGCATGCTTCAACTCTAGTAAGATTGGGATGCAAAATTGTCACACTATTGGTAGKCAGGCCACTATTTGAACTATTAGTTAATACACGTAGAACTGTTCTTAAATAAGACAGAAGCCAGTTCAATCTGCCTAAAAGAGAGGTACCGAAGTCAACACCTGCGTCTCGGCATCCGAATCAACATCTGAGATGACGACATATTTGTTTGAACGGCTTGGCGCCCTTGGAGAAACTTCTGCCACTTCCATGCTGACCCTCTTATGTGCTACTGGACTGCAGCTTCTCATCACCAAATTCCCGAGACCAGACGAAGGCTCCTCGCCTCTATTCAATAACGAGAGCTGCTTGCACGATTCAACGTCCTTCTTCATAGAGAAACAGACGCTCCGACGACCAGATGCTGGTACGGCTGATTCCAAAACACCCTGGTTCAACAAAGGCTCAACGATAGACGTTAAAGAAACGKTTCGTGGTTTCTTCATCCCAGCACTGCCCTCTTCTGCTTCGTCCGATTCGTCATCGCGAATATCATCCTGTGTAGGTAAGAGCTTTCGTCTCAACCTCTTCCTACCAGAAATTATTGCAATTCCCAGAACATTATGCTGACTCTCTGTTTCATTCACATTGGGCGTCTGTCCCAAACGATCTTGCTTCCCATTTGCTTCTACATTCGTAGATTTCTCCAAGTCCTCAGCGAATGGCTTCCCATTGGCATCACGAAAGTCACGCGACAACTGGGAACGTGCAAACAATTACTCAGTATTCCTATTAGGATCACCGATGAAAGGCCGATCAATCCTACTGAGAGGCACAAAAAATAGAAAATCTCAGTACACAAGCCTTCCAGAAGAGAGAAAAAATCCTCGTATAGGAGGGAGATAGACAGAGACCAGAGTACAAGAGTACAAGAGAAAATCATAGGACTGCACCACCTCAACATATGCTGAGGGAGAAGTGTAATGAACAGCACGGAATTATTACCTGATCTAAGAATATGGTGGGGAATGACTCTCTTTTCTCTTCGATAAATGATGACAAGTCATCCCTCAACTTCTTGAGTGCATACTTTTCAAAATAAGATGCAACAATAGCCTTCGTTTGGTGCTTCGGCTGATATCCAAGACGAAAAGTTAGGTCACGTAAAGCTCTATGAAAATTGTTGAAGAAAGAATTATCGAGCCTATCCAGACGATAACACACCAAGCGTAATTCTTCTTAAAAAATAACTACCTTGAGAAGTGCACAGAGTTCCCTCTTACGATCCAGCAGTCGATTGTCTTCCTCTGCATCTCCAAAAACTCGCTCCAGTTCCGCTTCATAAGATGCCCAATCAATCTCCCCCTCATCCACATCTTTCCTCAAGACAGAGATAACAACCTAGAATTTTTTTCACATATCCACCGCGGTAAGTTGGTAGTTGTTAATCTAATAACTAGGATAAGAATAGATATCACGTGAGCTTCACATATATATATATAGAAAGATAGATACTGAATAGCTGCGACACTACCTCTGTAAATGCCAGTCGACATGCCACAGAAAACCAAAACCTGTAAGAACACTAAACTCGTCTTGAAGTAGAAATTATCTTCAATATGTGAAGTAGAGAATACTATTTGCATCAGTTTCAGCATTTTATCATATTTAAGAGAATGGTTTTCGGACATCAGTGTAGAACTACGAAGAGGTCACTTTGAGTACAGGAGCCAATCTATTGCGGTCAAGTTCTTTAACACTGTGTATAAAATTCTTATGCAATTTATGAGTGGGAGGTTCTAGATCACTATAAGTGACAATAGACAACCTTGTTTCCATTCAAAGATGAGTGGCCATTGGCCATAAGACACTTAGCCAACAACGAAGTCCAACCAAGTGTATCAGTAGATGAGTTGCTSTTGGTAACAGGGATCACTATATGAACCGGGATTAGCATCTTCTACCTTAAGCCCCGACATGGACACACATGCTAACGAGGAGAAAATGAGAGCGTAGTTCACCTCTGTTTGAATACGAAGAACGAGCTCTTTGTTGAACCGTTGCTTGACGGAAGAACCGATTGCTGTTCCCGGACCCAAGCCTTGTCCAGTGAGCGACTTCATAAGTGGAATAGCATCGGCGTCAATTTGATTCGTCACAACCATATCCTCTAGGTTCCGCAACGCTACTCGATCCAGAAGAGGCCGGCAATGCGACTCCTCCATGTCTGTAATATGCCTGGTGATCACCTCTGCAATGCATTCACAACAATTCACAACGATTCGCAAGAATTCGTAACACCGAAGAGCACAGATTGAAAAATCCCGTCCATAAGTACACAACCAAACTGGATGGATAATACAGAAACGCCAATTAAGAATGACAACATATTCTTCCAGCCTCGATTCAACATAAACCCTTGAAACAAATCCGTGACAATACTGATCGAGAATCCTCATGCACAACTGAACCAAAAACGGCATAGCGCAGAGGAAATTCAGCATCAGCTCCGGGAATCCGACAACATCATTTCCAGCCCTAAACCCTAGAAACACGAACCGTTTAAAAACGTCACTCCGAAATCCGGAAGGTCCACAAGCTTCTCCAGAATCCATTTCCACGCCAACCGAGGCGTCGCGGTAGACTCCATTGAGCTAACGCAAAAAAGTTTACAGGTAATCAATCARACGATCGGCACCATAACCAACACTATCCTAGACCAAAATGCTCCTGAAGTTCGCCTCTGTGTAGAGAAATCAWTCCTCCTGCCTTCTGGCTGTACCTTTTCCACATCGTTTTAGCTGCCGGAATCTACCGCATGGAAAACCCTAAGCAATCGCGCACGCGTCTGCTGCGTAACACACGAAAACGAGAGAAGACATAGTCAGAAATCACCAAAAATTTCGACAGTACAGTACATTGGTATGRGAAACCCTAATATCAATGAACTCAACCGACTTGGCGGAACGTAGCGTTAACAAGAAGAAACACCTTATCTAATTATCTAATTATCTAATAAGACGGAGTAAATCACTTCAAACTACAGTACACTAATACTGGTATATTTAGTGTTATGTTACTAATAGTGTTACTTGAACTYTTACCACACCCACTCTAAATTTCAAGTGGTTTGCATTTAGAGTTGTTAACCTTSRATGGGGGCTACTTTTGGTCTCYAGAACSGCGAGCCCCCTAGCCTAGGAAATTACCAAGTTCTTAGAAAATTACAGCTTTTCAAATGGAAATGTRTAATAATGTTATGCACATCATTAATTAATTATAAGATCAGCACCTCACCCGCGTAAATCATCCATTTATTTTGAGTTCCTCGGGATGGRTTAGCTCACAACTCACAATTTGTGGGGACCCCTTCAACCCAAATAGACTGAAGTCATCCCTGTAGAACCAACTAAATGTCTTGATTATAACTTAATTCTCTCCCACGCACCTGGGGGGATTATCCCTTGTCTATCAAGGAACTTCCCAGCCCAATAAACAATGTTATGTGCTCACCACCCTTTAATTCATGTATTTAGATATTTTTTTTTCATTGTGATTTGCTGAAATATCATGTAACAATAAATTTAATCTTGTAAAAAACTTTATCCAAGAATCGACAAATAGAGTCTATGTTGACATTTAGTGTTGAGCTTTATAATTAGTATTACCAACACTAAATACCATTCTTAGTGTAGTGTGCCCCATGGCTTTTTTTGGGCTTTCTAGTGCAAGATTGCACTAGAGAATAATAATTTGGCTGAAAAAAGTAACAAAGTGTGAATTTTTTGCCATGAATCTTCAAATTACAAAAAGAAGCTTAGATGAAATCACCAAATTGTGGATGGAATAGAATAATGGATATGTGCAAATGTGATATTTTCTATCCAATATGTAGATGAATGTTGAAACTTGGAGCACTACTATAACATTTTATACTGCCACTTTGGCACACTTCATAAAAACTGAAATAAAAAAAAGCCTTGGTGTGCCCTATGCCATTGCCAAATTCAATATAAAAGTATAAGCGGTTTCTAATTTTTTAATTAAAATATAGCTTTAAAATCCATAACTTTTACATTGTAGGTGCACAAACTTGGAGAGAGCTTTTCAAAGGTACCAATAATGTGACAAGTACCAAGAATGCATACTTTCCAAAGATCTCATTACAACAAACAAAATTAAACAAAACAAACAACCTAATTTAAGGTATAGATGCCCCAATGGAGTGCATTTTTGGTACCTATCACATTCTTGTTCCCTAAACTTTGACAACAAACACAATCTTACCAAAGCAATTTTTTGGATATTTTCTTYATGAATGGGATATTAAATTTAAAGTTTATTTCAAGCATCAAATATCTAATGTTCAAAAAAATTGTTTATGATCTTTCTATTAAACCATTTTTTACAGGATTGTCCATTGCAAGTCCTAATTTTTAGTATTAGAAGCTCTTAAAAATAAGCCATAAATATTCCAGATTGTGGAAGAAAAATCATATAAGGAATTCAGTTATAATAATTGTAAAGTAAATTTTGAGAAGTTATGAATGAATTGTGGTTATGCGTACCAGTCCCTTAATCTCATAGTTTTTTTAAAGACCTTACATCTAAATTTGACAAATTAAAAAAAATATTGAAAGACTTCAAAACATTTTTATAGTTTGAACACCCTCTTTATCAATAGCTATAATCTTTCAATCCGTGACTAATATTGTTGTAATTTATTTTTCTATGTGATCCATAACATGTCTAATTTGAATTTGCATGGTTACAATTTTTTACAGATTAATCAAACTTACTGAGATTTGGTCTTTTTGTTTAATTTTGAGCAAACTCCAAAAAGTTCAAGGATGAACTTGGGCATTTAGGGGGTGATAATATATCCTTGAGGTCTTCTAACTCCCTTTTGGAATACAATAATGGAATTCAATGCACAAGTATAAGGTAGTGTTGGCAAATTTTACTGAAACAACTTGAATCACATTTGCTTGCATTGCTCCCCACTTTAAATAGGTAAGCTCCAAATAGATGCAAGACACCAATAGTATCTTGCATAATTGAGAAACTTGTTGAAATTGGTCAATAGACATGTCAATGGTTTTTTACAGATGTATTTCATGTTGTCTTCATTATAAATTAAAAAATCAATAGGTCTATGTAGGTCTTTATGTCTCCAATAGGTCTTTATAATTCCATTATGATTGTGTTGCGTTCATCCTCATGCTATTTTYATTTATTTATTTTTGAACTTTATGAATATTAAATGTCTTATTCAAGTTTTAGTCATTTGTTGCAAAGTAAGTTGGAATACATTAATTATAAACTAAATTTTTTTAACAAACATAGCATAGAAAAAGAAATTGTGAAAAAATTTAACCCCTAAGCACTCAAACGACCATTTTTGGGTTGCTGCCCAACTTCGGGTAGAATTTTCGGGGAAAAAAAAACTTTTTTTTGAATTTTTTTTTTTTTTTCCTTGAAAATTTTGGGTTCTCTTTCAGTAGTTTTATTCAAAACTAAGATCATTACGGTCAAAAAAAATCATAAGAAAAATAGCACAATGTGTTTAGAATTTTCTAGTGAAGAAAAACTTACTATTTGAGGAAAGAATTGAAATTTTTATGACGAAATCTTATGCATTTTTTACAATTCAATATTAACCACTATTTTGACCAATCAAAAAAAAAATTCAAGTGTTAAGGATAGAAATTGTATTTTTGGTGAATTTTTGAAGTTACATCTTCAAAATTGATTTGAAGAGAATCTGAAAATAATTTTATAACTTTGACCATACGGATATCTTCTACATTTTGTGCTTTACATAAACTTCTTTGATGCAAACTTCAAAAAAGTTATAGAATTTATATTATATAACACATTTGTGTTTTGTCCAAACCCCTTGGGCTTTTAGGGGTTAAACAAACAAAACCCCACACATATGCTCAATATTAAAAAATTGGCTAAGTAACAATATGGTCCCCTAAAATCATGAAAGGAAAATAATATTCCACCATAAAATCCCCCCCAAAAGTGTTTTTGGATATTTTTAGCCCTCATAGTTAGATYGAAGGACAACCTTGAATTTCATGGGTGATTTAGACCAAGAAATCTCAAATACAAGTTACAAGATGTTAGAAAGACTAATAAGTACATAACATTGTTGACAAACGCGAGGCGAGGGGTCTTTTTCTCCCTCTGAAAAGAATGCCCCAGAATTAGAATCACCCCAGCAGCCAATGGGAACTTCTCCATTATAACTAAACTCCCCCCCCCAAGTATCTAGAGGGAGAAAGATACCTCTAGCTGGGAAGAAGAAGATAAGCCCGTAAACAATATTATGTAGTTGTAGCCTTGAAAGGATGTGACATATTGCCAAAAATGATCTCATTTTCAAGCCAACAAGATGCATTCTTCATTTCTACTAGTGCGCCCTGCGCCGTTGCCACAGGCAAAATTAAAGTAAAAGTAATTTTTTAATATTTGGATGCATTAATAACTTTGAAATTCAATAACTTTCACCCCTTAGGTTGGAACGCCACGAAACCAAGCCCGTGCACCCTTCCTCGCCGAGAGCTTTCCGACGATACCAAGCACGCCACTGGCGGATGCATGGTCCAAGAGATCTCAACGTAACAAACAAAACAAAACAAACAAACAAACAAACAAACAAATAAACAAACAAACAAACAAACAAACAAACAAACAGCCTAATTTAAAGGATAGACTAGTGCGTCCTGTGCCATTGCCACAGGAAAAATCAAAGTAAAAGTAATTTTCTATATTTTTTGATTCATTAAAACTTTGAAATTCAATAACTTTTAGCCACTCAGTTGGAACACCATGAAATCAAGCCCGTGCACTCCTCCTCACCGAGAGCTTTCCGACAGTACCAAGCACTCATCCGGGGGAAGCACGGTCCGGGAGATCTCAACATAACAAAAAAACAAAAAAACAAAAAAAACAAAAAAAACAAAAAACAAAAAAAGCAAAAAACAAAACAAAAAAACAAAACAAAAAAACAACCTGATTTAAAATATAGATAGTGATATTAAAAGTTATTTATCAACCACTTTTAGGTCATGTATCCTTTCATAGTCAAAGACTCATAAACAAAAACATTACTAAGTAATGAATAAACTTATCTCATAGTAGAATTCTATGCTTTAAGTACTATTAGCATTTTGGGTAACTCCTAAAAGTCTTTGTAATTATCATGTAGAAAAGGGATTGTCAATACGAAGTTGTTAGGCAAATAAACTATAGTTTGAAAAGATTTTGGGCATCATATTTTTAATTTTGCAAGTTTAACTTTTCCTCCTATTCCATAATGAAAYAATTCATAGCCTTACACAATATATAGGAAAGAATGTGTCATTATGCAAATGACATCGTTGAAAGATGGATAAACTTTTAGCCCTTTAGAGTAGTTTTTGTCATAAGCTATGTAAGTGCTTTTTAATCTTATGTGCACTTTAGAAGAGTTTCCAAAACCCTTTGTTGAACACTTTTGGATGTTATATGAATYAATTATGATTTTCAAAATCTAACTTAGAAAGTTTCAAAAAACTTGCTTTAAATTTGATGTATGTGGTTATTTTCAAGGTTTTTTTAAGGCACACTCTTGGATAGGCTCTTGAAAATGAGTAAGTTTGTCTCTTTTATATACATATATGGGTCTTCTTCTTCTTCAAATTCATAACAAGACCAATTGTAACCAGTGTTTTTTTATGGGCGAATTTTCGACTAAAATTTACTCAAAAATCGGGCAGGCGAATTTAAAAAAGGTAAATTTGAAAAGAAAAGAAAAAATTGCTTGAGGCTGATTGACGAGGTGCCTGCGGCTGCCTCGTCAGCTGCCCCAACCCCGATTACATCGCCGTATGAGCAAGGCGCTTTAGGGTTGTAGGCGCCACTTTCCCTGCTCCATCTGTYTGTCACGTGCCATGCGTATGTGAGAGCTTGCCATTTCGCGAGAGCTGCCATGGTTATGGCAATTATTTTTTCTGGAAAATTCGCTTGTATGCGATCTCCTTTCAGCAGTTGGCCACTAGTCGAGCTTGGCGCTGGTTTGGTTTAGATAGGATTCTTGTTTTGAGGTGTGCAGGTCCAACATTAATTGCTGCACGTGCTTTTGTCGCTAAAAGTTGCGATTAGGTGAGAGGATCCTATGATTAGCACGCAATTGGATTGCAAGTTTAGCGCATAATGTGAAAAAACTCTGAGTTTAGGAGATGAACTGTAGATCAAGAATTTTTTGTGTGGAAGTTTGGATTGTCTAGAATTTGGCAATGTAGGCGGATGCTTCCCATTCTCTGATTCATGCATCTTCAATGGGCAACATTCGACCATAAATTACRCAGATTTGGAGACATTCAACGCAGATGAGTCCTCAATTCTTCACGTTTTGATTGCTTGCATTGCTTCGAATTGTCTCTTTTCTTGCAGTTGTTGACAATCATGGCTCCAAGCCAATCCATGATGACAAAGTTTTTGCACAAGGGTAGAATTCAATCTGTGGATTTAGGGTCTCACAATYCCAATTGTACCACGCAAATTGGGCTCAATGGCGACGGAAGAGTAGCGACAATAAAATGCATGGATGGAGATGTGCAGCCAGTGCTTCTTGACACCTCCGTCGTTGTTGAGGAAATTAACAGCATCAAAGTTGCTGCTGCAACTTCTGAGGTCGTCATCCTTGATACTGCATCGGCATCTCCAGCACACGAACTAGCGAAGGCACGGCGTCTTGAGTATGAAAAGAACCGAAATTGGAAAGATCATTAGATGTTTTTTGGATCATTTAGAAGACTGCAAGTTCCCAGGCTGTGGGAACACATTGGGAACTCTAGGGACTTTGTCACGTAGGCAGTTTGACATGGTACAGAGACTGCCACGTTAGATAATACTAAATAATTAATTAAATTAATTAATAATTATTTTTAAAAAAAATTTAAAAAAAAATTAGTTTTCAGTGTCTGTATACTTTCTAAGATTTCTGGGGGGGGGGGRGAAATTGAAATTCAAAATTTCAGACTAGCAGTCGCTAGTTCGTTGTGTAGGGAATAGTTTTGGGTAACAGCCTTGAAACAGTCTCTAGCGGGGCTAAAAAAACATCTAATGTCTTGGGCCGCTAGATTGTCGTGGGCCGAGAGTATTCTTGGTGAAGACGGAAGAACTCGTCAGGTACGTTGCAAAATTTGCTCCGACGTTGAGGGAAGGGACAAACGGCTTGTTCCAAAACTCGATTTTTTATGGAAGCATGCAGGCAGAAGGAAGGCCACTACTTCCTTTGGGAAGCTTAAGATTGGAGAGTATTATTTCTTGAACACCAATGCGCATGTAAAAAATGAAAATAAATTATTTGCGAGATCTGGGAAGGCTGGGGATACTGTGGTGCAGCAAGTGGCGGAAGGTGTGATCAAGGAGCGGAAGCGCAAGATTGTCCAGTTCCGTACAATTCTTTGGTTGCTCATGTAGGGTTGTTCGATGGCTCAGTACAAGAGCATGAAGGACCTCTTCGACCTCTTGTAGGTGCCATATTTCCTGAAGAAGCATTGGAGCGCTTCGGTTGGTTGGGAGATGGCGGACCACTTAGCGCTGGGTGTTGGCCGCTCATACAAAACAAGTTATAACGAAAGCATTGTTTTTTTCCTTAAGCGCCGATGAAGTGACTATAATTGATTCTAAGTCTTGGCTATCTCTTCACTTGTATGTTTGCATAGGGTTTAAGAGAGTCTTGATTCTTTTGTCATTGAATCGACTTGGAGGTGGTATTGGGGCTTCTGCTATTAGAGAGAACATCAAAGAAATGTTAGTACATCACTCACAAGTAGAGCAGTCCGAAATTACCAAACGTCTCGTCTATTTCGGTATTCTAAGGTAGTAGGAACGGTGTCACGGCCCTAGTAATACCTTACAGCTTCAACCAACCTTTAGAAGTCATGCACAGATTAATGGGCTCACCACTCTTCCACTTCAGCATTACTTGGGTCACCACTGATTAACACTGCACATACCACGCACCCACATCGTTAGTCCCCATTTCCAACTCACCTTGCTAAGTCCCAGTCCCGGGACTGCTAGCACGCACTTCGCACATGACACCTGGCATGCCACTTGGTGGCATGAGCCGGAACTTCCATTGATGTCCAAGCACACGGTGGAGGCACTACTCCCCACCGATGCTAACCGCCCTTGAGTGTCACCCCAACTCCATCCTAGGCCCGTTGTGTATTTGCTACTTAGTTTCACCTCAATACTACTCGGGACTCACAACTCGGAACACCTCAAGAAAGGCCTAGCAAGGAGTGGGACTCCATTCAACCGGTGCCACGGGACACCCACACAAGTGTTCCATGGTGCCTTGGAAGCGGTGGTGAGGTTGCATCACCAACCTCACCAACCATGAGTCACCAGGATTCACCAAAGCCCCAAGAGAGAGTGAGGAGGGAGACCAACCCCTCCTTATAGTACCCTCTGTAGGATTTGGTAGACCCTCACCTCCTAGGTCGAAGGGGATCACCCCATGACCTTTGGTTTTGGAAGATCACCCACTTCCAACTCCAAATCCCAAGTTACACCCCCGTTTGGACTCCCAAACTTCCAAACGGCGTAACATCACGACCAAAGCACCAAATCCCACGTGAGAGCACACTTTCGATATCTAAGCGACAAGTAGATGCCGATGGACTGCTCACTTGTCTCATTTGGACAAGTTCTTGTAAAGTTATGGTCCTCCAAAGATTTGGGTTCACCGGGGGAGGCGTCACGCCTTCACCACAACCCTTCTCTTGGCCATAACTTTTGACTTGTAGCTTAGAACCTTGTAATGCTTGTCATTCTACCATCCTTGTATTCATAGCTTTCCAATGATATGCTACATGCCATGTTTCATAGAGGGAAACTTTGGGAACCCCTCACTCCTAACTTTTAAGTGTCCCGGCGCCACCGGGACACCCCCAACTTTGAACGTCCACAACTTTTGACTAAGTCCAAATCACGCGTTCTTTGGACAGTTAGAAGCGTCTTCTCAAGTTCTTTCCAAGCATGTATGGAACTTTACCATGCTTGTCAAACTCAGGGCGCTATTGCGCCTTGTTTGCTCGGAAGTCTTTCATTTCTCCCTTCTTAGACTTTTGTAAGGCTTGGAGAGTCATCCCCAAGGTCCCCCTTGCTCACTAAGGCACTTCGGGCACCCCAAGAAAATAGGGGCGTGACAAACGGGGTCACGACACGAATGAAAGAGCACATGGCTCATTTTTTGTTCGGAATCCACTACATGGCTCATCGTACTAACTTGGTTGTGAAGCCATTGTCCAATTCGCTGGTTGTGGCAAAAGTCGAGGCTTTGTGCAATGCTATGTACGCATATTTCAGTCACAATCCAAAACGTCATTTAGAATTCCAGAAACTTGCCGACTTAGTGGAAACAGAGGGACGTTGTATGCTACGCAACGTGAAAACAAGATAGTTGTCTTTGCTTGAGCCCTTGAATAGGGTGATGGGAGAGTACAAAACTCTTATTGCCAAAATATATGAGGATGCTTCTGTTAAGCAATCTGAGCTCACTGTGAAGCAAGCTGCCGCAAAAGAGACTGCCCATGAGAACTACAACTTGCTTTGAGACGTTGGTACTCTATTGGCCCTTCCTTGCCTCATGTCATACTGAACTTGGTCAATTCTTTGATGAAATTTGCACAGTCTAACAACATGTTCATCAGTAACTACATTGTTGCAGTGAAAATTTGTCAGAGTGAATTGTACATGATGTACATTGATAAGGACACAACTTGGCAGAAGGAGCACTTTGAAATGTTTTATGACATAGTGCATGATCATTCCTATTCTATTACTCAAGAGTGGATTACGGATCTTAATACTAGTGTGGAGTCTCTAGCCTTCCGTATGGGAGGGCATACCTATCCTGCTCACTCAATTTGTGCCTTGAGTAGGAAGAAGTTGCAGGTCAGCAGAGAGGACTTCAGTTTTGTGATCAGCTCCGTCAAAGCTCAATGCAGGGACGTAGCTGAGATGATGATTCTAGAGTTGGATGTGAGATTTCCAGAGGTAGAGATCATGAATGCATTGGGCGTAGTATTTCCTCAATACTGGCTCTAGCCTAATTGCGATGATCTCTTCACCTTACACGTGAAAACTTTGAAGTCTCACTTTGCAGTTGAGTGAACTATGAACTTTGGGACTGTGCAAAATTATCCGATTGCAAGCAAGTGGACCCCATTCTTGATGGGCGGCTACTTTTTTTACACATGTTTCTATTTAAATTGATGGTGAAATCCCATGCACAGGGAGCCATGGTTGAACCAAAGGATGAAAATCCTTTGACCAAAGTGTAGGTCTGTATTGGACAAAATGCTTTGATGCTTAGCCGTTTATTTGAATTCATCAAGCTGGCCGAAATTGTAGTCTCTACCGTGCTGGGCAACATGGAAGATGAAAGGAATTTTTCAACTCTCAGTTTTATGAAGTCAAAACTGAGAAACCGGCTTGCAGGGCATGTTGACACATGCGTCAAACTTTCCTCACAGGATTTTTTCACCGAAAGAACCTTCCCGGTGACCAAAGCTATCACTTCATGGCGAGAGAAAAGATCTCGACGGGGAGCAAACTTGTAAGTTTGTTTCCATTAATGCGGCAAGTCTCAAGTTCTAAATTTTTGTACAATTGTACTAACTGGGTTGGGGGTGGGTGGGATTATTCATTGCATCTGGGCAAGGCCTTTTATGGCTGAGGTTCAACTCCCCTGAACAATAGTTCACTGAGTTTGAGTTTGTGTAATTTGTATTTTTTTTTGTGCTTCTTTCAATTTCAAGTTGAATGTTGTGTTGTTTCTTTCTCTTATTTGTGTGGCTTTGTGTTCATTTTGTCCCAATTTTTGCACGGTCATCTCAAGCAGTCTTTCCAAAACAAAGATGAAATTTGCACGTAAGAATTTCTATTTTCTTGCACTACTTGTTGTAAATGTAATTTTTACTTCGCCAAAACGTTGCAGAGGAGGTTCTGAGCCTCGCCATTTCTGGCTCCATTTGTGAAGGCACATAAACAATATATATCGCCTAATCAACGATTATTGACATCGTGCAGAAGCCAGCTAGCCAAGGAGCCAGATTTGAGCAGAAGGATCCAGGGAAGCGACTCGGCAGAGGCTGGAGGAGCATGTCACACGACTTGGTAAAAAACTTAAAAAATTCACTAATTGTAACCAAAACTTGCCAACATTTTTTTAAGGTTCAAAACAAAAATCCATTTATCTTTAGAATCTACTTTACATAAATCTTTATTGAATATACATATTAAAGAATTGCACCCTTTATTGCTAAGCACCACTTTTAGGTATTGACAAAACTTTGAAGCTAAATAGAATCTTACCAAGTTATTATTTTTAATCATTATTTTTAGGTGAATAATATTTCAAATTTATTTTCAAGATTTAAGAACTGGTTTCAAAAATAAAAATTTATGATGTTTTTATTCAAATTTTGTACAAGGACATCCATTACAAAAATGATTTTAAGAATAGCCTCAAATACATTCAAACTTGGGAGCAAATTTGCATTCCCAATTCATTTAACCCCTAAAATCCTAAAGTCCTTGTAAGGGACTTTTGGGATTTCAAGTGGGCTTGTATGATCTAAATTTTTGATGCGATTATCTAAAACAATTTTGGAGATAGGTAATTATATTAATTTTCTAGTAATGTAATTTTTATTTCAATTGGTGCCTAGGAGAAAAAGTTATGCCACTCTAAGTTCAAATGTAATTCAAGGTGTAGTACAAAAGAAAGTCACCAAATATTGTATGTTTTTAATTCCTAATATTTTTTATTCAAAGATTTTATTATGACTAGATGTGAACCTTTGATTCATTCTATTTAGACTAGTGATGAGAAAATTATGGACAATCTTGTTTTTTGGGCAATCAAAGCATCTTCTTGAAAAAATAACTTAGAATAAAAATACATTTTTGAATGCCATTTTATTATTTTTTTCAAAATAATTGTTAGACATGGTTAAATTTTCTTGCTAGAACAATCTCACATTTTGATTACCAATATTATATTCCAATTCCATCATAGAGCTATTAACAATTTAGTTTTTTGTTCAATCTTAAACCTCCTTGTATTAATGCTACATTTAACTACTTCTGGACTTTTGAAAGTCCAGAATTCATAATGTTCATTGGGAGATGCATCAAAAGATCTATCCAAAACATCGGGGGGTCTAAATTTCATCGGGGGATCAGTTCAAAACACCAAGAGATCTATACCAATATCAAAAGATCTCCCAATCTATACAAACATCTGGAGATCTCCAGATGTTTTGAATTCAATGAATAGTCGAGAATTCAATGAATAGTCCAGAAGTAGTTAAATGTGGCATTTACCCAACTCCTAAAAGACCACAAGACTACCATAAGAAGAAAAAAAAAAAAAAAAAAAAAAAAAAAAAGTAGTATTGAATTATATTCTTTCATTTCAAAAGAACTTGATAAAACTTATAAAAGCTTTGATGATTTGCTTAATTTAGAAAACATTCCAAGAAACTCAAAAAATGCCTCGTGCATTTAAAGGCTCATAACCTAAATTTTATGTGATATAATAAAAAAACAAATAATATTTTTATGGAATAAATTTAAAGGTTAAGTGCTATTGCAACTTGATATTTGTACATATTCAAAACAAATATTTTGTACTGATATTAATATACTAAAAGGTTTTTTATTTTATTATTTTTTATTCCAAATTATCATTTTATTGTTTTTTAACCCCCTTGAAAGAACTTTAAGCATTTGTGGAACTTTTTGAAAGCTTGGCTAGGTTCATATGGAATCAATTTGAATGGATGAAAGTGAGATTCTTATCAAAGATGCACATTTCTATAAGAGCCCAAACAAGAGCCKAAGTCAAAAGTGATGGAGCTTGAAAGTTTAGGAGCAACTTMTACAACTTGCTAATAGAGAAGGAAAGTAGTCATGCAAGTTGTGAAGTTCTTAAAATTCATACACTTTAAATGCTTATATGTTGCAATCTGTGAAATTGAATGGGCTGAAATTTTTACATACATTCCCATAGTAGTATAGAGAAATKATGTGTGGTTGAAATAAAAAATATTTTTTCCAATTTTCATGCAATAGACTAAAATTAGTGGGTTTAGAACAATTTAGAATCCATAACACAAATTTTCAACTTAAAATTAATGCTCAAGATTATCTTAATTTTTAATTCTTTTATACTTGATTAAGAGAAGGACAATTTATGTTTACATTTGGAATTTTGATTCATTCAAATAATAAATTCTCCAAAAAAATTGAGATTTGCTCATGTAATTGTTGTTTGTGGACATACTCTCAATGCGAGATTTTAGTGCATGTTAGACGCCTTCATTATCTTTATAATTTGGCATGCAAGTAACTACAATAATCACTCATCTAATAGCCCTAATTTCCAAAGTTGAATAGTCCTTCCTTTTCTACAAAGTTGAGTCAAACTATATTGACACATTTAGACAAGGCCTAAATTTTTCATTCTAATTCTAAATGTTACAATCTTGTAATCTACATAGTCAAATGGGCTGAAATTATTCCCACAAATTCCTGTAGTAGTCTAGTTGAATTTTTATTGTTGAAAGCTTGAATTTTTTTAATATTTCAATCATGATAAATGCAGTAGAAAGTAGTGCAATGGAATTTCCTTTGTAAAAAATAGTAAAGGAACTTTAAGGATTAATTAGTAATGTAATGAACTACTAGCACAAAAWTTTTAKGCAATTCAGCRAAAATAGAATTTTCATTTTTTAWMTTTGAAATTTTCACACARCAAGTAGTCAAGGATTAGCTTTGAGACCAACAATTTTTGTAATTTTTGACCACATGGTCAAAAAGTTCTTGTATAATATGTGGTTTTGTTCTAAACCTAAGCAGCCTARGCAGCTTAGAAAAAATCACTTTTTAAGAAATAAAAATTTGAGAATGTTTTTTTTCAGGATTTTCTTACACAAGGAAGGTTGTGAATCACTCCATTTTGATAAATGGGTTGAAAGTTATGAGGAGTTTTTGTTTGGGAGCAATTATGGAATTTCTACCTTAAAATAAACTTAAAAAGTCCTTTATTTGATTGAATTTCAATATTTTCTGAAAAAATAAAAATAAAGAATGTAGATTGTTTATTACAACATTAGAAATGTTAGGATTGGAATTTTTAGATTTCATAACTAAATTATTTTCAATTTAGAATTTTAAATCACTATGTACTACTTCATTATTTTCAAGCATGAAAAACAAATACGTTTTTGAATTTTTTATATGTATTTCCAACTTATTTCTTCAACATATTATGGAGACTTGCAAGTTGAAGGATCYACACACTTTTGGATAATTTTTTTGAAAGATGAGATCTAGTCATTACCGAATAATTGAAAATACTTCTTTTTGAAATTGGAACATCATGATCTTGCAATTGGTAAGGTTTTCTGGTATGAAATTTTAGTAGGCCTAGTCTAGAAAGGCAATTAGAGGATCCTATGGTTGAATTTGTTAAAAAATAAATATAGATGAAGATTTTTAATCTTGCATTGAGACTGGTATTTTGAAGCAGTTTCAATGGACTTCTTAATATGAAATAACTTTAGGGGTTAAACAAAATTTCTTTTATACAAAATATCAAAATTTGTTATTATTTAAATGGAAAGAATCTAAAATAAATTATAATTGTAAAAGTCAAACATAAACATCCATCCATTCCAAATACTAAAATATAATCTATTTTTTATTTTATATTTCAATTTACAGGGTATGCTTTAATGAAGAATGTTGCAATTGTTTGAGCACAAAGCCAACACTTAATTTACATTGTTAGATGACATCATTTCATATGGGTTGGAAAATAAACTCTCTACAAACAACCTCTTGAAGGACGAATACATGAGTCCTTCATGCACCTCCTACTCCACTATATGGCAAATTTAAACTTCATGAAGCCACTTGAGTTGGAAAAAGTAGATATGAAGAATGCCAGTCCCTTTCACTTGCATCCAATGATCAACTTCAGAGTCCTATTTTTTTTGACCGCGAACTACCTGAAAGCAAACAAAAAATAATTTTATTAAACACATTAAGACATACAATTCAAGTGTGTAATTTCAGTGGGGGCTTGGCCATCAAAAGAGGAATCCAAATTCTCTTCTTGAACATCATATTTTTTATAAATCATACTATCAAATGATGAATTATTATTATTGTTTATAGGTGAATCTAAAATTAAACCTAAGATCTCTTATACTAATCCTAAAAGAACAAGACCTATCACCAAGGTACTTTGCAAAAAATAATATGGTTTTTGGACCAATAGGTATATTCTTCATTTCTAAATAAATCTTGAAAGTCATCCATCCATCACTTCGTGACCTCAACATCCTTGTAGGGTTAAATAATATATACATTTGAATATGAATCTACATATGTATTGATATTAGAAACAARATTGAAATTAGATTAACTTGTAATAGAGCAATTCAATAGGAACTTACAAAGTTTCCGCATATATCCTCRTACACAATGAAGTTGTCATGTGCTTTCAAGCCATGGTACTTGACAAACTCTCCTGTACATTCCATCAAGGCCACAATAGTTCATACCCCTTGGTCTTTTGTGGTAACAAATCCTTTCAAGTTTACAAGTTAATGCATGAATGTGAACTCAAGCTAACATGTCACTCAATAACAATTCTCACAGATTGATTTAACTAATTCAATTTCCTAAGAACCATGAAATACCTAGAGTACTTGAACTAGTACTCACATGCATATTATTTGCTATAGATGGTTTAGATTATATATTTTTACATCCAAATGAAATTTCATCTAAGGAATAACATTCTTGAACTTCATCACAAGGACAAGATGGTTTAGATTATATATTTTTACATCCAAATGAAATTTCATCTAAGGAATAACATTCTTGAACTTCATCACAAGGACATTTTGCTTCCCATCATTCAATTGAGTCTCCTTACACTGTAGAAATTCTTGAATTGAAGCTAATCCATGAATAGTTGACCATTGTAAAAGGCATTATTCCTAGTACAGAGACACCCATGACACCTTCACCCTTATTGTTTTTTGTTCTAAAATGTTATGGTGTTGACCCTTGAATGTCCCCAAAATTCAATCATTCTACCTAAGTAAATTTGTTTGTAGATGTGTATCTTGTAATTTGACACTATAATATTTAACTACATTATCATATGTAACTTCACTTCACATTCATTGTTAAATATAGACATATAGTACATACAAGTATAGGGCCATAGTTTAGTACACTAGATGGATATCACATGTACATCTTTTCTTTTTATATATATAATATGATTTTAGGGTTTAGGGTTAATACCAGTATTCTCCAGCACATACATCCTACTCTTGTTGTTGATCCAGCACCTGTCTCATCTCAATGAGAATTAATCAGAAAGAATTATAAGCAAATGGCAAACAATTTAAAAATGAAAACCAATACAAACCCTCCCGGATGTTTTATTCTCTGCCTCTGAATGTATGCACCCCTCACCCCCAGAAAACAAAAAATTCCTTGGCAGGTCAAGGCCACWTAGGAAACACACATGCACCAAAAACACAAACCCTAAAGTGCTATCAATTTTCCCAATAATTTTTGTATTAATAAAATTGCATAATGTTTGGTTGGATTTTGTTCAAAGTCAAAAGAATATTCTAAATTCTTATCTCATGTATTTATTAGACGCCAAATGAAAAAAATATGGATTTTCAAAGTGTTCCGAATATATGTTTCTTAAAACAACCCTAAATTCTCATCAATAGTTAGAATACATTTTAGGCAAGAATTTGTAGGGGTCAATTTTAGAAAGGGGTTGGCATTGGGTGTAGTTACCTTGTTCACTATTAGCACTCAACATTCTAAAAACTATACTTTCTATTTTGATTATTTTGAGAAAATATAGAAAAAAAAATATATAAAATATGAGTAATAAAAATGTCTTCACCTAGATCCACATCCACTTGTACACTAATTACAATACCATCTCAATGTTTTGTAGCAATTTAGTAAATTCATCCATTGAAGAATAAAAAATCTATTGAAAAGAAAATGTGGAATCCATGGTTCTTGTTTTGGGCATATATTTGCCCACCAATTATGGCTTTTAATTCCTTTATTCTTTAATGAATGCAGACTATAGGTAGAACTTCTCTTACTGCATATCCTCTTTGTGCACAACTTGCAGTAATGGAGTTCATAGATGAAGTCAATTTGAAGAACATTCTTTGAAAAATAGTGTTGGAAATTGACATCTACAAATGGCCATTCATTGCACCTCTCTCACACGCAAAAACCTCTCTTAGTGCGAAGTCCCCGCACCATGCATGAAGAGAGGTTCCACCGGTACTGACATCATCTTCATTTGTTTTTCCATTTAAGTGAAACATAAGGATGTTTGTAAAAACATACTTGTATTGGAATAGCCACCGTCTGGCAAAGCTGTATTCATCCATTTCCAGGTACTTAGCATTGGTCTCCAGTAGGGGCAACTGCCCTTCAGCATCTTTCTGCACAAAAAGATGAATTCATTTGAAGTAAGGTAGGAGGTTCTATAAGCGAGCAGGCTCTAAAATGGATCACCTTCTTAAATGTATACACTATTTGTACATGTGGCTTTTTCATAGCCTTCAGCAATGTACAAGCTATGTACATTGTAGAAGTTGCTCCATTTTAGAGCCCTATGCCACTTCAACTTCAAAATTCTATAACTAATTCCACAAAGCTCCAAAAAATATGAAACGACTTGGGTGAGATGTCAATTCCACTTGTCTTTTAAGAAAAATTTACTGAAAAATATTTCAAGATGCTTAACCTCCCCCCAAAATTCAATCCCAACTCTTAGATGCTCCATTTTTGGACCTCCTAACTTAAGGTACAGTAATTAGGTTACACCCAATATTAATATTAGGGTTTGAGCAAATGGGCAAAGTTGAGGACAAAAACAAATCCTAGATTTGTGCTTGGTTGTACGGTCCTCTCATTTTGGCAAGGAATTACGTTCCTTTCCTTTGCACACCCTGAAAGAAAAATTCTTGCTAAGCAAAACKAGGATAAGTTCTTGGACTGACTCGTTCAATCCCGTCGCTATACTAAGTTACTGTAGTGCGAACCCTCCCTGTAGATCTATACGAAGGCTGCTGATATTTTCCCAATTTCCATTGCTGAATGGACATTGTTTAGTGCGTGGTTTCCCACAATCCCACCCCACCCACTGATGTATGCCGCAGGTGGTGAATATTCGAARCTTCCGAAATTAAAAAAATCATAAATCTCGGAGATGCACGGTTCCTTGATTTGGGTTGCAACAGGAGTACAGGACCACTCTAAATAATATTATGCCTTGGTAGCACTCCCTCCCAGGAAAAGGAATCGGCATAAGTTCAGTGGCCCTCCGGACACCAACCATGATGGGTCCGCCCCCAAAAACAACGCCAGGACAATTTCTGGCCCAAGCATGGGACATTCCACAACTAACGACGACAAGAATTAATGAAGGCGACGAAACGAACTGAAGATCCTTCCACTWACATTAGTTGCATGTAATAAWGAATCTCTCAAAGTGCTAGAATCCTCTCATTGAACATGTATATATATATAACAGATTGGTTTTCTATGCACAGACCCTCTCTGTGGCTCAGTTTTATCGATTAGTTGCTTTGGTGTGTAGGATGGTGTCCCATGGGTAGCGCCTTTGATCTGTAACAAACTCTTGCAAACTCACACAAATTACGGAGCAGCACTTGGGGGGAAGAGCGAGTTAGATTTTTGCTTGCCTTCGGGAGTACGATTCGGCCCAATGCTCCGACGTCCGACGCAGTSAGCTCCTTCCGCAGAAGAGACCGCAAAGGCGCTATCCATGTGACTCCGTCCTACACAACGCAGCCATTTCAGCGTCACTGACATCTAAATTCTCAAGTGAGCACTCCATGTATGTATTTCAGGAGCTCACATTTCGGTCCTGCCCACAGTGGAAGCTCACCACCATTAGAGAGATCACAGCTCTTATATATCTACATAGTCTGCAGCTAGCTAGCTTAGCCCTTGTAGCATTAATTGYATTGCAAATTAGTCTCAGTTATGGCCATTGTTTCCTGAAGTCAGTCTCTCTTTCTCTCTCACTCGAATTGAACAAAAGCTAGCTAGCGCACAGAAGTATATAGCAACTCAGAGTTATTGTGCGAGAGCTGAGTTCACAAATCGAAACCGTTGCTAGCATGGTCTAGAATTCATTGTGAACCACATATCCAAACATATACTCGAGAACAAAGTAGATAACTTACAGTACTCTCTGACAGTACTTTCTCAGATTCAGTTAGACACACAAAAGCACCTGTAGCAAGAAATGCGAGCTATGACCCACACACGGGCCCACAGTACTTTCTCAGATTCAGTTAGACACACAAAAGCACCTGTAGCAAGAAATGCGAGCTATGACCCACACACGGGCCCATTTACGCATGAAATTTGGCACACACGATTGAAAAAAGCGATCATAGTGTTGACAAGTTGGCACCTTTTCCGAGAGTGAGTGCCAAGTTTCGTGTAGTGGATACTAGATCTGAGAGTTGGGAAAAAAAAAAAGACAACTTAGAACAGTCAATCAATAACGGTGCGATCGTAGTGACCGGTCACAAACGATTTAAGCATTAGTTTCTTTTTCAATGTGTACTACTGARATCTTACTTTTTGAAAATGTGGAATACTAATGGAGTGGCTCCCCAGTCCAACAAGTAACTGAAGTTTTGTGGAAAATGGTGTGACCTTTCTCAATTCGAGTTCACTTAGGTTTGTAGCTGTTAAGAGAAGACACCATTGCTCTTCATCGGGTAGTTCAATGAACAAGTTTCTTTTTTCTAATTTGTCAGACTTTGCGATGTTGAAACTGTTCGGTGGACTGCCTGGTCAGTTGTCCGGTTACAGGCAGCATTTTTTTCTAGAGAGCAATGATCCCTTTGCTGTCCTAACCTCACTTCATTTCAGAATATTTCAAGGAGGGAAGTCACAATAGAGGTCTCTTTTTGTGGGATGTTTCGAACTATCGCCAGAAGAAAAAAAACTAAACTGTTGACAGGCATGGGTACAAAATCAACGTTGACCTACAAATCCATCAATCACAATTGAACGAAGACACGGAGTGCAAGGGGAGCCCGCGCGCCCCATGCCAGCTCGCCACTTCCATAGATTTCACTCACATGATCCACAGTCGAAAGCTCCACGCCTCGTCTCTCCCGAGCCACCACCGCGGCGCCACTCCCTTCAGGGCCCTCAGAGGATCCCGTTCGTCGAGTTTGGGGAGCATCTCCAGTTTCCAGATGCAGCTGCTGCAGCTGCATCTCCTTCACGCATGTCGACGAGTGAAGACCTGACTCAGGGTCCGAGCTTCGGGATGCAGAAGACCTAACCAACGGTTGATGGTGATCCTGTTCTATGCAGCTCCGTTTCCATCCGGCGCGACAAGGATCCTGGACGCCGAGATCGTCCATGAAAGACCTGGAMCMAGAAAATTGGAGGAGCGGGYTCAGAGAGTAGCTCAGAATGCTGTGAGTGTCGCGAGGTCGCCGATTCCATCGCGCGGGGCCAGGGTTCATCCCCAGGGAGGTCGTGGATCCGACCCCAGGACGGAKGTGGACGCCGGAAGGTTGRAGTGCTCTCCAGATGTCGGACTTGGACCTTTCGGTCCGCGCCGGCACAATTTCCCCGTTCACAACGTCCATGGCGATCGATCAACGACTCACAAGAACCCCAAAACCCAAGGACCTAAGATTGTGGGCTGGGAGCGCGAGCGGGACGAGAAAGCATGCACTACGTTAGCTGCGTAAGTCGCGGAGGCTGCGAAGTCACTTCTCCGATTCCATCCGGGGAGGGCGACTAGTTAAGAAAAACTCAAGTACAGAAAGCGAACGAAAGATCAACCGACGASAGGCAGCCAACACTGGAGTGGCCCGCAGGTGCTGAAATCTTTCACAGTTGACAACGATGGCGTAAGAGTCCTCTAGCTAGCAAGTTCACGCCAAATCCTGAATCTGCATGCGTCTAGTAGCTCAAGGAAAAAGATCAGTGCATTTAAAGATGCCTTTAGATACTGACCAAGGCTGYGCCAGCCAGCTAGCTCTTCATGGTCAGTCCATGCTTATATAAGTTATAAGTTCGCTCCTGTTCTGGTTGTTCAGTTCTCACCACGTTAAAAGGATGAAAATTTCGCTTCGCTCACCCACGGTCCAGGCAACCTTCGACGTCACCAAAAAAACATGAAGCAGAGTTACAGTAGAACCAGCCTGTACCGGAACACGTGGGATGACGAAGGAACTGCACGTGGCCAGCTGACGAATCTTTCGTCTTCAAAGGTTCTGCATGCCTGCATGCATAAAGWGCATCATCAATGGTCGATCAGTATGTGGGGCTGTATATCCCGCAGTAAGTTACCGCCCTAAGATATCCCACTAAAGCGCTCGCCTGCTGCCTGGGTCAGTACACTAATGATGGTAAATAGTGTTACCCATACTAACTCTTTTAGAAATGCTATAAGCTTTTACTCGTCATGAGTATTTTTACAAAGTGCATGGATCCTAGTAGTGCTATAGTTGGTAAAAATTTGTATCTACAGTTGGTAAAAATATTCATTAAGAGTAAAAACTTATGATTGTTTTAAATCAATTAGTGTAGGTAACACTATTTACCATCATTAGTGTACTGTACAGTAAGTAAAATCCACTGGTCCCTCAGGACATTTGTCTCTTTGCAGCCTCTTTTCCAACATTCCGGCCAACTTTTTAGGCTCCCCATGACTGAAAACGCAGTGTCAGAGCCTTGCCATTAATGGCTTGAAAGCGGTACCATAGTAACCACACTACAGTGCAGTCCTACTGTAGACTGCGCAATCCGGAGGGGAGGGGCACAACATACAATATTTGCTCGCAAAGTGGAGGAGGAAACATTCCGTGCGCGGTATCTGATATCTTGCTCGCGTGCTACGACTGGAGTCAGTCGCTGGACCGAGCATTTGTTCGTATTCTTGGCCCACCTCCCCCGAATATATTGGATGATATGGCGGGTTTATGATTYTGTTTTGGGCCTTCAGTTGGTAGCTTTCCGTGTTCACTTGCCTGTGCTGCAGAGGAAATTGGGCTACACTTTTCCAAGTTTTCTGTGGTCTTCAGTTGCCGGGCCTTGGTGGGGTAGTCACAATTTGCACTGAAGTTTACCTTCTCAATTSCCCGGATTGGTTCACTGGAGTCTCCCAATTTCTGATTGCAAGTGCACAATCCACCCGTACCTTTAACCCTTAACCCCTAAGTGGTTTTGAATGTCTTTCAATACATCTGTACATTTCATAAGTGTGATATACACAACCTTGCAAGTAAGTGGTTTATTGTTCATTTAAAAAAAAAAAAATTTGTTGAATGCATGTTGAAGTCTTCTATTGAGCTACACAGTTTCTAGTTACATTGGACGTGTTAATAATTTTGAAAATATTGGAGACTCCCTCATTTGGGAGCTTGCATACATATGTATGCAAGCGCATTGTATTAACCCCTAAAGGACCAAACTACGTTATTTGGCAACATAGCGATTTTGGGCAGCTCACTGCAAATGGAGTTTTCATTATTTTTCTTTGAAATTTTTACACAACATGTGTCCAAGGAGTAGCTTTAAGGCCCAACAACTTTCATAACATTTGACCACACTATTAAAAAGTTATTGCATGATATGTGATTTTCAGTGGTCGGTGGGCAGCCCGGGCAGGTCTGAAAAAATGACTTTTTTAAGAAATAAAAATTTGAAAATGATTAGTGCAGCTGCCCGGATTTTCGCAGGGCTCAAAAAAGGATTTTTGTCACTTTAAACGCAGATATCTTGCAATCCACATGGTGAAAAAATCTGAAATTTTTTCCACATCTTCCCAAAGTATTTTCATACAAGATCCTACGGTTACTTTTGTCCAAAAATTCTTTTTTTCTAAAATTTGGTACTTGCACTAGAAATGGCAATTTTGGAGCGTTTTTGGTGAAAGCACAGTCAAAGATCTTTAGGGGTTAAAAACCCTTAAAACCCAAAATCTCATTTAATCACGCGTAAGATGCTCTTGTCGCAATCCACAGACACCAACAAAGCAACTATAATTGCAATAAACCGATGTACTCAATCAAGGCAGATGCGAACAGAGGGATGGATGTGTGTGTACATTATGGAAGCTGTAAATGTATTTTTCTTGAAATATATTGTTGAGCGTGTTCGGTAGCTTCTCATATCAACAATGGAGATTACAATTTTTTTGTAAAGTCTTGAGAAAATCAATAGCTATTGTATCTTCAATTTTGTAATTTACATACTAAACAAATACTTCATGGAAGTAGGAGAATAAGGGCCACAAATGAATTGAGAAGACACAATGTGTCCTCGAAACCACTTACAGATTAAAGGACATACCTATTACTACAGGGAAGAGGCGGGTTGTGGATTGTGGACCGCTGAATATTAGACGGTGGAAAGTTAAACTATGCTACACCTAATAATGACAACAACACCTAAAAATTTGATGATGGGCATAAAAGGACCTATCCACATGGGGCATGAATTTTTGTGGCTTTGTATTACAATTTGCAACACCTAAAAATGATAATACATTCAATGATCTTATTTCGTGCTTTCCATGTCAAAGCACATCTCTACTTTCACGTTTACACAAAAAATGGATGAAAAATACCTCTTCTACATCCATTACAATTGATTTTTGTCATCAAAAGGACTCAAAACGGCCGTGTCGTCCTTTAAAGACTAACTTTGCAAGAACGTGGCCCTCCAAGACCAAAGTGCTCACWAGAATCCTTCCATAATTGAAACAATAGGTGCATTCTCATTTTCTACAGTCAATAGTGAAGTCATCCATTGGACCACTCTGATTTGCAATGTCCTTACAGGGTTAAGATAGACTTGTTTGTTTTGTTTGTTTGTTTCGTTGAGATCTCCTAGACCGTACATCCTCCAGACGCGGTCTTGGTATAATTGGATAACTCTCGGCAAGGAGAGGTGCACGGACTTTATTTTATGATATTTAGAACTATATTGTGAAGTTATTAGATTTTCAAAGTTTTTATGAATCCAAAAGTTAGAAACTTACTTTTACTTTGATTTTGGTTGTGGCAACGACACAACGCTCACTAGTCCATCCATTAACCTACATTTTCAGGACCAAGGCACATTTTGGACATAAATCATCAAAAATTGCCACTTTTAGGGCAACAAAAAAAAATGAAAAAAGAAAGTATTTTTTTTTCAGAATTCAACCTTACAAATTTGTATTAGACTTTGCTAGGARTTTGTGGAATTTTATTTTGAAACTTTGACTGCACAGGGTGAAAGATTATAACATTTGAAGTTAGGTGAAGAAGATTTTTTCCAACCTTGCTCGACATGGCTTGGAAACTTTAACTCCTTCTACAATGAAATTTTTACATTGAACATAGTTAATTTTTTTGACATTTGCGTATTGTATCATGTAAGCTACATACTTGCCAAATTTCAAAATCATAGGAAGAGTTTTGCACATATTGCCCAAAGCTGCCCAAGCTGCCCGCAAAGTTCAAGGTAGCATAACTTTTGATCCAAGCACCCAATCAAAAAAAAAATTGGGAAAAGGGGTACATAGTTACACATTGTTTCCAAATTTCATGAATATCCAACCAAAATTGACTTTGAAGGAACCTACTCAAGATTTCTTGCGTACGTTGAATGGACACTTGGTCCTTTAGAGGCTAAAATAGGTTGTTTTGTTTCGTTTTCTTTGTTTGTTACATTGGATCTCCCGAACCTTACGTTCCCTGGTAGTGTTCTTGGTATCGTTGGAAAGCCCTCAGCAAGGAAGGGTGCATGGGCTTTGTTTGGTAGAGTTTTGACCTACATTGTGAAAGTTATAGATTTTTGAGTCATTTTAGGTTTTAAAAAAATTTAAAAATATTGTTACTGTGGCAATGGCATAGGATACGGTAGTCCATATTTTATGTTAGGCTATTTTGTTTTGTTTGTTTATTACATTGCGATCTCTTGGACCATGTGTCCCTTTATCATGTGCTTAATACTATTGGAAAGCCCTAGGTGAGGAGGGGTGCACGGGCTTTGTTTCATGGTGTTTGGACCTATAGTGAAGYCATTGAATTTTAAAGTTTTCATGAATTAAAAATTAAAAAATTCCTTTACTTTATTTTGACTGTGGCAACGATACAAGGTATACTAAGTTGTTTGTTTTGTTTGTTACGTTGAGATCTTATGGACTGTTCGTCTTTTAGTTGCGTTATATTGGTATCGTCGGAAAGCTATTTGCAGAAAGGGATGCACGAGCCCCAGCACGAGCTTGGTTTTGTAGCATTTGGACCTATCACCTATGATGTGAAAATATTGAAGTTTGAATTTTTTAGGAATTAAAAAAATTAGATAATCACTTTTATATATATTTTGATTGTGGCAGTTTCAGAAGGTACACTAGTCCACACCTAAAGTTAGGCATTTTGTTTTGTTATGTTGAGATTTCCCGGAATATGCATCCACTGGTTGTGTTTTTGGGAGTGTTGGAAAACCATTTGCGAGGAGGGGTGCATGGGCTTGGTTTTGTAGCATTTCAACTCGCACTAAGAAAGTTATTGTGAAGTAGAAAATTAAAAAAATATTTCTACTTATATTTTGGTTGAGGCAACATTGCAACAACATATGGCACACTAGTAGCTACTATGAGTATCCCTACTTGCTTAACCCTAAAACCTAATACCAACCTCCATCTATTTGCAAGACAATCCAACAGACAAGTCATCCATTTTGCAAGCCTAGKAGGTTATTTCTTTAAGCCTTCTTGATTCTTGAACAAGTCAWTCATTTTACAAGACAAGTGAACATGTTCTTACCAACCATTCTTCTTCCTCTCCAATAGGATGAATATCCCTCTTTAAGATACCAAGGGAGGGGCTTTAAGTTTAACTCCTAAAGCCCTAAATTACGGTTTTTGGCAACATAGCAATTTTGGACAGCTCACTACAAATGGAGTTTTTACTTTTGTTTTTTGGAATTATCTCACAACATGTGCCCAAGTAGTAACTTTAAGGTCCAACATTTCTCATAACTTTTGACTACATGGGTGAAAAGTTATTGTATGATATGTTTTCATTACTTGACATGCAGCTAAAAAAACTTCTTTGAAAATCACTTTTATTACATATAAAAATTTGAAATTGAATGGTTTTTGAGATCTATATAAATGCGGAAAGCTTTTAATCATTCCATTTTGATTAATGAGATGAAATTATGAAAGTTTTAGTTTGCAAGTAATTTGCAAGTAGTTGTGGATTTCTACTCTACGATCAACTTTGAAGTCTTATATTTCACTCAATTTTTAATATTTGTTGAAAAATATAAGAAGAATAGATGTATATTGTTTGTTACAACATTACAAGCATTGGGATTGGCATTTTTCAATTCCATGTATGATTAAATTGTTAACAATTTAGTAGTTCTACTTCGTTCTACTTATTATGTTTTTGCTAGTATATGTTGTACAAATCCAAACGATTTGAAATTTTTCAAGCATGTAGCCAACTTGTCTTGAAGAATTAATCCTAAGAGTAACCATCATTTAGGACATTTTTTCATACAAATGTGACCTTGTAAAGTGCAGCTACCCAGTTTTTTGCAAGGCCAAATGTTTTCTTTGTCAATTCAAACGCTAATATCTTGCAATCCACATGATAGAAATTTATGAAATTTCTTCCACGTCTTTTTGAAATAGTTTACTACAAGATCCTATGGTTGTATGTGTCCGAAAATGTTTTTTCTTGAGTTTGGTACTTATACTAGAAATGGCTATTTGGAAGCATTTTTGTGAAAACATAATCAAAAACCTTTAAGGGTTAATTCATAATAGAACATTGGTTTGTTGACTAGTTTTTGCCAATAATGGAGAAGCCTCCTCGGAGTTGGAGTAATGGTAAAAGGGACTTCAAAACATTGTTTAACAATGTTGTGTATAATACTATCATTTTTAACCAATGTTGTGGGGGCTTTTGCATTTGTTTAATTAAAAGGGCCTTTACAATAACTTTTGGTTGAATGAAAGATACTTTTTTAAATAAGCATTGTGACAACAACCATAGGCCTTTATATATTCAAAAATCACTCAAAACTGTCAATTCCAATTAATAGAAAAAAATTTAGCATTTGTTTTTTATGCGTGTCCAATTGTAGAATCTTGCACTAGACTAGTATGTGAAAATGAGAGAATGATAGTGTTTTAGAAACGTAGCACTCTAGTACATAATTATTTCAAATATCAAAAACAAAAACCTTCTCATCAAATAGTTATGAGCCTTTGAAATTTCAACCTCCTCTCTCTATGACAACCGCCTTTGTCATACCTCTTCAAGCATAACTTTTATATAGAAATTCCAAATTTAGTGAGTGATAGGTTTTTGGAATCACAAAAATAAGATGCACAAGTTTTTAAGATTGAATTGCCAAATTTTCTATATACAATGTTCCAAGTTCTTCCAAACACATTTCTTTCTGTAGCAAATAAAAAGGAAGAAGAAAATGACCTCCATCTTGTCCACTACCTCAACCTCTATGCTATTCATCCAAGCAAGTGGATTTTGATCACTAAAATGTCACATGGTCTACAATACATCTATGGGTCACTTCTTATCTTCTGTAAGTATATCCGTATCGCATGCGTGGACTTCTAATCCGTTAATTAAATTCAAAGGAAAGTAAAACAAACTTCATCTTTTGTTTTCATGACTTTAAACATGTTGTCGGGTAGAGAAGAGCGCGTTTAGGGAATCCACAGGGKGTCTGGCTGCTAGTTGTTAAATGTTAATAGGAATGTATCGAAATTCAATTATTTACTTGAATTTTCAATTGGCCTATTATGTGGTGGCTCTATAGAAATAAAGGTAAAAGTGTGTGATAAGAAACAAATCCTCGGACGGGAAAAACGGAACGAGTTAAACGGGACGGCCAATCCACGAGTTGACCATCCGAAAGATTGGCTATTAAACTTCAAACCTATGATGACCAATAAGTCCCTTTCATCAATAGGAACGACATAAAAGTGACCAGGTGGGTGATTAATTCCACTTTGCTGTTAACAAATGCAGAATTGAAATATCAACTAGCCTCCAAAATTGATTGGAAAAACAAGCCACAAGCCACAAGCCACAAGACACGAGTCTTTAATTTTCTTGCTTCATGAATCTCAAATCTTCAATTTTGAGTCTTAAATATTGTTTCACTTACAAATTTGAGGAAACCCCAAGAAGCTTTAGGAAAAACTAAGTCCCATACTAGCTGAGGCCTTCAATCTAGTGCTACAAGTGCTCTAGAAACTCAAATGTTAAGTGGTTTATCAATTTGAAAATTTAAAATCACAAACTAAACATCCTCAAAATTTCAACTCAGTCTAAATTATTGTTCAAAAGTTATTAAAGAGAAAAATGAAGGTCTTTTTCTCCCTTAGCAATCAATTATTGTTTCTTCAATTCTTAATAAATTTTGATCTCAAACTCCAAATATGAATTATAAGAGCAATTTAAAAAAATCTCTTGACTATCTACAACTTGTGAAAATATTGCAAAAATCTAAGATATTGTCCAAAAGTTGTGAGAGGTAGAGTTTCGGCCTTCACAATCAAGAAGGTATAAAATGCCTCGAACTTTCGTACTACACAACTTTTGCATCACAAATGTAAATGTCATGTGAAATATCTTTTTGAAAAACTAACAACAAAATCTGCACTCCATCCAAATTTCACCCTGATACAATAAATATTGTAATTTTCAAAGAAGTACAAAATCTGTACTTCTCTATTCGAGTAGCAGTAGACCACTCTTCACTCCTTCCCTCACAGCTTTTGCATACAAACACCAAATCAAGTTAAACTATTCTTGAAAGAAGTTCAACATAAAGATGTACAACTACATAAATTTTTGTGTTCAAATTTGTTTTCCATAAACGTAGACACGTAGTACACAATCAAAGTTTTGGTTCACAACACTCCAAGATACCTCACCCAAACTTTACGAAAGATCAGGAAGGAGAAGAAACCCCTTCCATTATTCTTCCACATGGACCACATCAGTCCATGGTACCCCTCGTGGGCAACTAAAAAGCAATTAGCTATACTAAGATTCTCTCCTATYCCAACTMTAACTTCAACCTTMAACCACAAACCTTCAAAACACTTAGAAAAAAGAATAAAATAAGTAATCATCTTTCCACTAATTTACATATAATATTAAAAACTAATTGGTGGCCATTCAAACTCAATATAAATATTACAAAAATAAGTGAACTCACTAAAATAACATTCTATATAAGAAAGATGAAATACTTATACATCCGAAAACTTTAGAATTCGAAAAAGCATTGTAGCAATGTAATTTGCTCTCCGTTATCTTTTTAAGTGATTGAATGACCCTTGAAGCCAAAGACGGTGGTCAACTTCACTAGAAATGCGACTTAGCATTTGTTTTTCAACGATGTTTTAAAAAAAAACCTTCAAAATTATTTGGTGATCTTCTCAAAGCGTAGATTTAGACTTCAAAATGACAATCAAAGCCTTTGTATCCAATTGTATGCTTACCGATGCAAGTTGATGAATACTTGGGTTTGCATGTGATTGAACTCAACGCTGAAAAGGCTAAATTTCATCTCAAACACGCCATCTTGATGTTGATGGTTGATCTAGATCAAGTGGTAGTTGAAATAATGGCAGTTATCAATCGTCAAGATTTTGTGAATTCATTAATACTAATACTATGACTCAAATCAATACTGGCACCAAATATATTATGAAAGTAGTGTCGCTTAGTTTTTTCTATACACCTCCTAATAACTTCTCCAAGAAGTCAGAAACATAGTCTTATCAACTATATTTCAAACATGCAAACAATAGCGGTATAAATCCGCCTTAAGACCAATTATAGTCGCCAAGTTGCGGACTTAGTTGGCTGTTAGAGTTCCTCATTTGTTACCGCCTAGTTTCGAGTTTGAATCCCGTTCACTTAGACTTATTAAGTAGGTTTGAACAACTGCAATTTCACATCCACATTGTTAGTGAAAGCAGGAAATAAACGGCCAGTCGGTCACCTATTTTCCCTGAGGTAAGTCACAGAATGCATCACAATCCAAACCGTGAATCTTTCCACGGCCAATCATTTTTCCTCTTGTTTCTAAACTAATTGAATAAGAACCAAATTAACAATAAAATAAATATCTACACGATGGAAGTATTTCCATTGGGACAATGCAAACGGAAATATTAAAATGTCTTTAAGTATAGACTATAAATAATTAAATTCAAGTTCTTGTCATATGAAGGTAAAAACAGAGTTTAAGCGGAGTATGATTCCATCTATTTCTTAAGATTTAAAAATAAACACTTCCAATTTAACAAATAAATATGTATCTTTATATAATGAACCCATGTACAATGTGACAATGCATTGTTGAATTGTCCTTARAAAGATCATTTCAAAAAGAATTTGAGAAAATTTTAAGCAGACTTTGAACACATTCTTGAGCTAAAAGAGTATATAARATGTGGATGGRTAGATAGTACAGTGCCTTCGTAAACAATGTGGCCAAAATTTGGATTGATTTTTTTTATATAGTGGTATGGACACTACCAATCATTTGGAAAAAGACATCGGGAGTGGATTAAGTATACTCTTTTTTAAAGCAAAGTCAATCAATTGGYTTGAAATTTGATTGTTGCCATAAATAGAAGTTATGTGGATGGAAGTCATACTAAAGATCTAATCTTAGGAGAAATTTTTTAAAAATGGAAGCTATAAGTAAGTGTTTTTAATGCAATTTGTTTATACTTTTTTCATTTAGAGTTTTGGACACGCAACGAAATTTTTTCAAATTCTCATCAACATATTAATTTTGCAAATTGTATGTGATATATGGAAGTCCTTAAATAGAACAAACAATAAACCTCATTAACGTTGTCTAATAAATGCTCATAAACTATTTTAGAAATATAAAATTGATGTATAAAATATAATTTAAAGTGCTTTATGTAGAGTATAAGATATTCTATATTGAAAGTAAAACTTCTGTGCATACTATTACATTGTTTTTTTAAGCACTCATTTGTATCGATTGTTCGACTACATTTCTTTCATATTGGTTGGTAAGTATGTACTTGTAGTTTCAATTGATAGTAAAGAGATATCGTCAATCTTTTAATAATGAAGAAGCCTCATTTTCAAGTTTAACAATAGAACTTATAATTTTTCCTATATTTGAAAAAGACTATAACGAAGACTTAGTGAGTAATACTATATCATACAATAGTGAAGGAGATGAATTCTTGCAAGTTATACATAAATAAAGAATGTACTTTGACATTTGAAGTAAAATATTGGAAAATATGAGGATGATTAAATGAAGTATAAAATTCATATCATATAGAAATACATAAATTCAATTACAATTTTTTTTGCGTTTGCAGAACCTCTCTATCAAAAAAGCCTATATTAATCATTCAAGAGAACGTACAACGCACAAGAATGGAACATGATAGGACTTGAAAAAAGAAGGCGAGAATGGAAAAAAATTTAACTTCACTTCTAAAAAAAATTTGACCTGCATCTCCGATTCACAAATTGATGTCTACTTTAAAACAAAAAAATATTTTTTTCTAAGAATTCCAAAACTATTTTATAGTGTATACTGTAATTATGATAGAAAATTAAAATTTACTTGTCAAAGCAAGATGGCATAGTTGAAAGAAGACAATGTAATCTATATTTTGATATTAAAATATAAGTTGTTCATTATATTGAGTAAGAATTTAAGTTGTACAATATAAATTAAAATACTGACTTTTTAAACGAATTATGTAAATCTATACATCATATATAAATGATGCAAATTAGTACATATGTGACCACCTCATTGGCTCACAATTTAGAATTAGAGAATTTTAGGCAATTTAGGTGAAATTGTAAGTTAGAAATCATTAGTACGAAGAAGTAATAGATAACTCTGAATTAAAGATTTATTGCGATAGTTAGAAATGGAACCTCTTGGACAATTGCTTGAACTTTAAAAATTTGAAATTATATGAAAATGATGAGGAAATCTTAGGAAAAAGTTATGAATTTTAAATCAAAAAGTCTTTAAGAAGAAAATGGGGAGTTAATTAAATTAGGCAAATGGTTGAATGAGAAGAAATGAGAAATAAAATACTACAACTAGAAATTATCATTAGAAGTAAACTAGGAATGGAAAATGCAAGTACAAAAAACACCAAGACTAGAAAGAATGAAGACCAAGACTAGAAGGAATGAAGACCAAGGCCAAAAGAAATGAAGACCAAGATTAGAAGAAATGAAGATCAAGGCATATGGTAGATGGAAGAAAATAGGGTTTGTAAATTCTCTCTCTCTCTCTCTCTCTCTCTCTCTCTCTCTCTCTTTCTCTCTCTAATCTAGTACAAGGCTAACTAATAGAGAATACAGCTTTCAATAAAAAACAGAAACCTGCCGTATCACATGATACCTGAGAACAAGGCAAAGTGGTCATCCATGATACTTACACACGATGTTCCATATATACCTGCTTTGATACCCGGTCGATGCTATCACTACTGAATCTTCCTACAGGGTATTTCAGCACACATGTCGATATGAGTAGCAAAATAGGGTGCACATGGATTCTTGCCATGTGGCACCACACCACTGTACTACTAGTCCCCATCGCCCCGCGGAAATCGTTGAAGCGCCTTATGGTGTCCTTCCCTGCAATGAAAAGGGTTTAGAAACTGAGCATGTCTGAGTTATCACAGTATAGGCTCTAAACTTTGTAAACCCGGCAGCCTTCGTTTCATCTTGCGCAAGAAGAATAATGTGGGTGGAATTGTGTGTGAGCAACAGTGCGCTGCAAAGCGAAGCGATCCGTGTGTCATGGATACTGAAATAGCTACCCAGGTTCCGTTTTAGCACAAGAGAGTTGGGCTTAACTGTTGTATATATAATGCCATGACACATGAATTTGTTGATTGAATTCTGTAAATGTACCTGTTGCTTGTGTGATCAAATATTTGGCTAGGATGACAACTTGGAAACACGCTGAAGGCACCTTGTATGTGTTCTATTGCGGACGGCAACTCTAAAATAGGACAAAAGATTAGATTGAGGGGATATCTCAAAAGGAGACCAAAATAGACCAGAAGTGAGGGGATTCCTCACTTAAGAATTAGAATATCACTTGAAGTGAGAAAATTCGAAGTAGTATTGATAACTGGAAGAGTAGGTACAACTGGTGTTGAAGAGAGTGAGGAGCGACAACCCTCGACTCTCTATTTATACTAGGCTAGAGGAAACTTCCGAAGTAAGGTCCTAGAGACCTTGGGAAGCACCCATGGGACCTTCCGGAATCTAAAAAGGTCAAGCGGAACTTTCCGGAAGCTTATGAAAGCTTCCAGAAACAACTAGATCTGTATGGAACTTTTCGGAAGTTTTTGAAAACTTTTGGAAGCTACTAGAACTATACGGAAGCTTATGGAAGCTTTCGAAAACTAGTGGAAGATTCTAGACACTAAGAGAAGGTTCTAGAATCTTCTAGAAGTTACTCAAAACTATTAACAACTAAATTATACGCTCTCCGGGAAAGCTCTAGAGAAACTTCCTTGTTGCAAGGCCGGCATAGGTCTCACGGGGAACCTGTGGGTGTGGATGAAGTCCAGTATGGCACGTCCGTGACACGTCCTGGGACTAACTTTGTGTTCGTTGTAGGATATGGGTGCAGGTGAGGCGTGTTTCTTCAAGATTTGATCACACTTCATAGTGTGCAAAAAAAATTTGTAATTTTTTTTTTCTAAATGGTCTTTCAACCTGCAATCTTATCTAATTGGATAAGGGACTTACAATAGGACTTACAGTTGTTACGTACAGTTTTTGTTTACGATGATATGATATACCGATTTGCAGGTTTCATACCATGTCCTGATTCTCAGGAATTGTACTGATTCTTGAATAACTATGGAACCGATTTGTTCACATTCTCAGGAATTATATTAGTTACCGATTGGCAGTTGAACTGGCTCAATAATTCTTGAGTAACTATAGAACCGATCTGTTCAAATTCTCAGAAATGATACCTGTTACTGATTAGAAGTTGAACAAGCTCAATAACTAATTTGGTTATACAAGCTTATTATAATATTTCGTTATATACTGCTTGTAACAATTTATGTGTTCTGTTGAGGAAGTTGTTAATCATAATCACAGATTATTGCTGGATATTTGTACCAGAAGGATAAGTGTGGTGCCCACCCACCCTCCCGATCTAATAAAATGCGTTATAACTTAACGTATATAGATCGTGTAATACGTGTTTTACCGTAAATAATCCTTGCCCGGATGTAGAAGTTTAACTTATTTTTTGAGGTATTATAGAAATCTGGTGGTACTTAGAGGTCATCTGTAAGTAAAGCTTTCATTGTGAATTGTCTGAAAACACCCTGTCTTGGGGTGATTAGAAAAATACTGTATCTCATCTTAGAGTAATCGGGACTATACAATGAATACACATTATTGGACAAATTCTTATCACATCCATGAAAAGTCCAATAAGCAATAGAAGTCTCAATAGTATTGGTCCCTATATTGCTATACAAACCTAATAATAGGGCATCAAATGTTATATTCATGGTATTATTCCATGTACATATAATAGCTATGTCACATCAGTATTAAGTCCATGCACATGTAAGAGCTATGGCATGGCTATTCACAAAAAACATGGAAAATACAAGCAGCCACCAGTTAAGTTCAAGATGTAAGTTTACCCGCCTATGGTGGGGATCAAAAAAAGGAAGGTAACAGTTCTTTCTTGACAACTGGGTATCACTGGTGCTGGTGCAGCTTCCAGATGACAAGTGTCCGGCCTTGACTGGCACCTTGATCTGTGTGCCTTAAAGGGCCCAGACTCATCTGGCTCACCATCTTCTTCGTTTGGTACCTCCAGAGTGTGGAGACTGCTTCGTATTGTTCATTGCTTTTAGCTGCTTTTTGGTGCTGTGCCTGCTACCATGGACACTGAAATGACAAATCAGGTTCTATATGTTGTGTAATATTGTTGAGAGGTGGATTTACAATTTACTTGTAACGCATAGTTATGTAGTTCTTTTCCTACTACATGTATGACAATTGCAAAAATAATGTGATTTTAATGTACGTTACAATCTTTGCTTCGGATAACAACGGATAATAATGCGATTTTAATGCGATAACAACGTGAACACACTAGAGACACCTCGTGTACATTCTCTAGCATACTTTTTTGTTTGTTTGGTGGGCATGGGCACAGGTGAGGCGTGACTTCCTAAGATTGGAGCGTTGCTCTTTGATCACGACAGTCATTTTACTTCATTCTTTCTTGAGTCAATATATCTTGTTTGCTCTATTTCATGTACTAGTATGGTGATTCTGTTAATAGGATTCAAGATATCGTGTTAGGATTCAAGAATTTCAAAAAGATTCATGAATAGGCTATTTGGTGTCAAGTTCTTTATCTAAGGTACTTGATATGTTACAGTTTTGCACCATACCATGAGTTTCCATCACTATGAGTTTATTAGATGGATGATTATGAAGTAAGTGATGCCATTTTGAAATCACTCCCTCCTTGCTAAGTCATAGCTGCACAGATGTAACAAATCCTGTTACAATCTCAACCTTTTTAACTTTTACAAGTACTGAGCTTATAAAATTGGTCTTATATCAGCTTGACGATACACATAAATATGATGAAAACTGTCTTGCAAGAAAATGCCCAGACTTGGGGTGACACGACTGTTTATATCTCTCTCTCTCTCTTTTGCACAATGAGTTGAGAGTACACAAATTATATATATTGTATAGTAAATCTTGTAAATTCCAATAGCATTCGTGTGGAATCATGCATGCAACCTAGTTCATGTAAATGAGTACCTGTGGCATGGTACCTCTCTCTCACTCTCCCTTTTTGTGCAATGAGTTGAGAATACACAAATTATATATAGTAATCCTGCGAATTCCAACAGTAGTCGAGTGGAATCACTCATGCAACTTGATTCATGGAAATATGTGTACAAACATATATGAGGCCGCGTAGTCAATGACCCCACCTACACATGAAAAAGCTCAAGACACACTCCTCAAAATATTAGCTGCAATTGATAACCCTTGACACAAGCATATTTTTGGGTCACCAAAACTTATTGTAATAAAAATAACCGGACAAATACCTAGACTGATTCTATGCCCAAGATTCAAGCTACTTTCACATGGTGGACTTGCAACACCAATAAACAAGGCAAAAGTTATAGGATATTCAGTGAAGAGCTGACCCCACACTGCTATGGCACCCAGAGAACCAGAGATCAAAACTGGTGCGCTCCAAGTTAGCCCAAACGGCGCTCCGACTGCCGTGCCTTGATGGCTACAATATTGCAATGTGGACTCTCACTATGGTTCTCTCACTTGGTTGTCACTATCTCTCTCTCTCCCCAACGCATAGAGACAAATCCTCCTAAAATTTGAGCTACGTTGTGTTGCTTCACCGTCAACAGTGTGTCACTGCCAGCCACTATAGATACGGAGATGGCTACAAACCAGGTTTTGAATTTTGTAGGTTTTAACCATGAAGATGTGGATTTTGTTTTTATAAGCTGAAGTGGGCTCAGTGCTGTAGTCCACTAGATTTACACTTGCAAACTTGAGATTATGATACGCTAGAATCTTTACTTCGGATGACAACGTGAAGCCGCGCTTAAGACACCTGTTGTACGTCTCCTAACACACATTCATTTGTTGGGGTTGGCATGGGCACAGGTGAGGCGCGACCTCCCAAGATTGCAGCGTAGCTTTACAATCTCAACAGTTCATTTTCATTCTTCATGTTCACATATTTTGTATTCACTTTCCATATGAAATTAACAATACCAATTTTCGGTGACGTCACTACAAATCCGGCAAAACCAAACGGCTCTGAGGGTGGCACGTGGAGGAGTCCTGAGCGCCACCTCACCTTTTTCCGGGCAGCTTCTGCCACGCGGAATTTTTTCCCTAAAATTCAAGGTCTGCCTGGGGCAGTGACGTGGACCCACTGAAATTTTGACGTGGCTCGAAAAAAATCTGACGTGGCTTTGCCACATCAGGTGCCATGTGTCCTTTTCAATGAGGGTTTGGGATTCCTAGGCTTGTTCTCCGCGACGTCACGTACAACGTCACGGTGTTTTTGCAGACATCAATACGAACATCATCCCGTCATGCAAGATGTCGTATACAACGTCACAGTGTTACTTGGGACATCGATGCAGACGTCATCTTGTCATGCAAGATGTGGTGGTTCATTTGCAAAAAGATTGATTGGTTGTTTTCAACGACATTATACACCATTCAAAATACATCATACACTGTACACCATACATTATATACAATACACCATTCAAAATACATTATATACTATATACCATACATTTTATATAATACACCATTCAAAATACATCATATATTGTACACCATACATTTTATACAATACACCATTCAAAATACATCATACATTGTACATCATACATTATATAAAATACATCATATAAAATACATTGTATAAAATATATTATACATGATAATTGGCATATAAGCTCATTTAATTGTAAGTATATTTATATGAAAAACCATCTGATATTTATACAAGTAGAATGGTAGGAAGAAAGACAAACCATATGGGATATACTTGATGCATTAGGATTTAGATCCGGTCTATTTGGATGTCTTGGTAGACGTTGCAAAAAACATGTGCATGTTTGAGTTGACATTTCAATTCATGTCTCGTTTGATGTTTTAATTAACATCTATGAAACAATGCTAAAATTCATAAACAATGTCTAACTATTCTAGCATGACATACCATCACCTAAATTGTTACATCAACTACAATTTCTTTTCAATTTGAAGATGAGGAAAAAAATCAAGAATTTCACACCCACTTGTGTTTTCTCCCGAAAGAGTGGATGTGAAAAAGAAGAAAAAATGTTGCATGTGTGTAAAGCAATTTAATTGACTAAATTTTAGGAAAGCAAAACAAAATTTGATATACATATGCAACACGACCTTAGAAGAATGAACTATTTCCAATTTTTTCAAGAAAGTTCACAAATTCCAATAAATTGTATTAACCCTTCAAGGACTAATGTGTCCTCTTCAAAGTTTTCAATGGCAATTTCTTGGGAGGGTGAAACAAATCTCAATATTTTATAAACTAAGATCTTGTAGATAAAGAAGTTTTCATACTTCTTGCATAATCCGATTTTCTAATTTTGAGTGTAAAAAGTAGTTAAAATTTTATTTAGGTTATGTAGTCAAGAATGTAGTCTAGTATGAAAAGGAAGTGAAAATAATGTTTTTTCATGAAAAGAGAAGTAGAAATGGAAAAAAAACATGTTTGTAGATGTTTTCATTCTTTAATGCACATAAACAAACAATTTTTGAAAAAATAAGTTCAAATTTTAATTTTCAACAATTTTTAAAATAAAAGACTTAATCTAGTGTAATTAACATAAAAAAAACGATTAGAATGATTACAAAATTTTATAAGATGTTCAAAATAATATGATAGTAATATCAATTTTGAATTTCAAAAATTTATGCATATATAAATTTTCATGAAATTTGTAGAACCCAATATGATTGGTTTTGACTTTCTACTCTTCATGTTTGAAAATGTGTACAAATTTGAGAGAGTTTCTTATTTTTCAAATTTTCAAATAAAAAAATACAAAATTTTCTTTGGATTCCAAATAAACTTTTTTTTAAGGATAAAAATCCTTCATTCATCTTTTTATAAAAATTATATTCTCCAAAAACTGCCTTTTTTGCCTATGAAGTTGATCATCCTAAATTGTTATAATCGAAAAATCTAACAGTCAAAATTTTCTACAATTAATTCTATGCATATTATATAAAGTAGTCTTTATTTTTGTAAGGTTAAAACTAAAAAATTTAAGCACATCTATGTGCAAGAAAATATCAAAGTGGTACAATTCATTGAAATCCTTCATTGTCAAAACCGTGTTAGTTCTTGAGGGATTAAAAAACATAAGATGAGAAAACAAATCCACAGTTTGACATCCAATAAGCAGTATTTTCTAAAGAAAATGGGTGTCTAAATGAATCATAAATGTCACATGAACAATTTTGTTGTAACCAAACAAAGTATCTCCATCATATTTTATGTTCTTGTCTATATGTCCACACTCCTAAGTCCTTTTTTCCAAACATAAATTGCTTCACAATAATAAACTCACCCATTCATATGAAAAATGCTTGAAGGTCTTCCAAAATATGAGTAAAAATAATAAAAAAATTTTAATAGGCAAATCGTTAATTTAGTGCAGAAGGCGTCTAATTCCCCACAGCTTTCTCTGCTCCCCATTTTTGGTTTACACCTCCTGTTTTTTCACCCCCTCAACCCTTTCTCTTCCCCATTGCCTTGCTTGACGCATCCAGCATGACATCACTTTTTTCACATTCCCCATTTAGTTCCCCACTCTAAACTAATTATTTACCCACATCCCATTTTTTTTCCATTCCCCATTTTTTTCCCCCACTCCCCATTTCTGTTTTGCATTCCCCGTTTTTTGCTCTTCACTCCCCGTTTTTGGTTGACACTTCGCAGTCATTTTTTTCATTCCCCATATATTTCTCCATGAGCAATTTCTTGCCTCACAATCCTCAAATTCTTTTTCCCGACTCTCCATTTCCCCCCTTCTCCTCATTTTTCTTTTGAGCTCCCCATTTTCATTTCCTCACCCCCAATTTGTTTCCCAATTCCTCAATACATCTTTGCACTCCCTAGATTTTTTTGGGCATTCCCGAATCCGTTCTCCACTCCCCATTTGTCTGCCCCTAAATCCCCATTTTCTCCCTCGCTACCCATTATTTTTCCAACTCCCCGTTTCTTTTTTGCACTCCCCATTTTGTTTCCACTTCAAGTTTTGTTCTTCACTCCCCAATTTCTTCCTCCAACCCACCCATTTTTCGACACCACTCCCCATTTTGTTTTGCTCATCCCCTATTGTGCCCCTCCCCTCCAATTTTTTTTCCTCCACTCTTTCGTTTTTCCACCGACCCCCATTTTTTTCCTCCTAACACCTGATTTTGTCCTTGGTGAAATTTATTTTCCACCAAGGAACTTCCCTTTCCCAGTGAATGCCCTTTTTTTCCCCTAAACTCCCGTTCTGTTGAATATGCCCATTTGTTTTTTGGACTCCCCCTTTCCATTTTCCAGTTCCTCCTTTTCTTAATCCTGAATGCAATCCATATTTGCACTCTTCAGTGTTTTCCGGGCATTCACGGTTCCACTGGACTATTGTCCATTTCTCCACGATTCCACATTTTCTCCCCCACTACCCATTATGTTGCCCATTGTCCATTTCTTTATTGCATTCCCCATTTTGCTGCCCATGCCAACCTTTATTCTGCACTCCCCAATGTTTATCCTAAACCCAACCATTTACACTGTCCCACTCTCCCTTTTGTTTTGCCTACTATCAAATTCTCCCCCCCTAAATTATTTTTCATCCAGTTTTGCATTTTTTCCAGTACCACTCATTTTCCCTCCATGGTCCTGATTTAATTTTGGCAAAATAATGGATTTCCCCCTCGCCTTCTCCTTTTTTCCCAATTTTTGAGCATGTGTGAACCCGTTCCGTGTTCAAGTACTTTCCATTTGAAGTGTCCTAGTTGAGTTCAAGTCATAATTTATTAATTGGTGCATAGTGTTTTTGGGCAATATCGGTCCTTCACTACAATATTTTAAGAAGCACACAAACCACATGCAAAATTTATGCGCACCAACTCCCATTCCACATCCCTTCAAAGAAAGTTTATGATGCTTGTGGGAGCAGATGCCCCTTTTTGCAGCAATTTCCTTCCGGGCAGCGCCCTCCTTGAATCCAGTCACGCTGCCCGCAGTCGCTAGGGAGAAGTCCGCGAACATGGCCATCCCGCGTTCTTTTTAATGTCACCAAAAATTCCATGTAATGTTGTGTCTGACGTCACTGATGACACTTGATACTGCTAGTGACAACAACACATTTGCACCATTTTCTTGACTTATTAACTTGGACATCATCCGAGATCGTAAAATCCGGCACGTGCTTTTCAGAAAACGCAAGATGTCATTTAAAACAGGCACACGTTTTTTTGAACGTCACGTGTTTTTGCAAAAACGTAGTAAAAAACGCAGGTTTCTTATAGTGGAAGCACCATTGAATATGGCTTGTGAAAGTTTAATTGCATATGTTCATCTTTGATTCGGATAACAACTGTAGTCACACTGAAGACATCTTGTGTACGTCCTCTAACACTTCTCTTGGTTGTGTAGTGGGCATGGGCACAGGTGAGGCGTGACTTCTTAAGATTGGAGCTATGCTGTAAACTTACAACTGTCTGTATTCTCTACTAAACTCTTTACATTGTCAAATAACATACTCCCTACATCCGGGGAAGTTCAACAGTAGGGTTCAAGAATTTCAAGAATCTCAAGAATCTCCAGGGTTATAAGTTTTTGAGTTTTTAATGTGCAATGGCTAATGATATGGTGTTTGAGTTTGGCATTTGAACTCTTGTATTAACCAGCAGTGACTGGTTTCATAGTAATCTATTGAGCGGCCATGATGCATTAATTTGCATGAGTTGGTCATATCCGTGACCGAGATACTGGTTCAATTGACTGAACAAGAACTTAATAGTCTCTCCCTCCTTCTCGGTTGTTTGTAATCTGGGATTGCGTCAAAAATTTGGAAGCTTCTTTGACGGTGCTGAATTAACAATGTTGTGTCGATTGAGTAAACGAAAATCTGTGCAATCCCGCCCTCAATATGATGACTGATCTGTATGGATTCGGTATACATGTCTGTACAGCTAATTTCTGGGATAACCAAGTTACTAGGTAGATGATGTGTATGAGTGTGTGAAATCCATATTGAGTAAGGGTGGTATTCCTGCTTGTATGAGCACTTGTTACCACATCAGTTTACATTGACAAGTGAGGAACACACTTACTTAAAATGTAATTGTTCATAGGTTATTTGAAATTGTTCCCACCCACCTTCCCGATCAAGTGGTACCTAAATCACAAAAGTAAGTGAATATATTGGATTGCTTTGACTTGAGGTGTATGATAAATTATGGAGATTAGTGAATAGATAAAACATGTATTCGTAATGCATTAGTCATGGAATGCCAGAAAGCATCTAGTCTTGGAGTGACTTGAAAAATATCTTCTCTCTCTCTCTCTTTGTTCCATTGGAAAATGTTATGGATTGCTCTCTGTTGATGGGAAAATAATTATTTGCATTCTTAGCAACTAACTGTTTGGATGATTAGCTCCTATGGTGCAATATTTTTTGAACACAGATGGAAGGCTATTACTCATTCGATCACCAAAGCATGGTGATGGATTGATGATTTGGAATGTTCCTAGCCTCTGACACTACGTTATGATGCTGAACAAGATCTTGAGGAAATCTTGGACCAGACCAGAATACCATTAAATAGATGGTATCTAAATCACAGCCTTCATCCATGGAGTGCTAGTGGCTTTTTGGCTAGTTTAGCGACTTAATTCATTACTCACTCTTCAAAGTTATAAATTGAAATTACAAGCTTAATTAGCTATATGGTTAAACTGACGGCTCTAGGCAAAATACTGTAAAACTAGGAAGGCCAAATGATCCATGTTCCCTCCAAATTGTAAAACCGGGGCCGGTTACATTATAAACTCATATGTATGTAAGGTAGCTTCTCTTGTGAGGTTCAACACTTTAACACTGAGCAGTACCAGACACGTAGCCTTTGGTGCTGCCAATCGGAGCATACTGAAGTTGATTTCGAAGTGGATGCGAGCACTCCGATTCTCACAACATGCAACGCACACCGACTTGTTCCAGAGCAGGAACGGTTCCACTTGCTCCAATGGCAAATAAGGTTTGACTAAAGCATCACTAGAGAACATGAGGAGAGAGGATAGTGTTACGATGTGTTTGGAAGTACTATTCTAACCTTTCCTTGCATGTATTGTGACAAGGATGACAACTGGATGCTCGCTGAATACACCTCGCAAACGACCAAAAACTAACTAATTGTTTGTTTGTGGCCATGGATGCAAGTAAGGCAGCTCCCTCAACTAAAGCTTGGGATCGATTGAATATGTTATGTAGTTGGTTTTCTATACAGCGAGCTATGATACCGAACCTATTCATCCGATATTTCAGTAGTAGGAAACTTTTGATTAGTATTGTTGCAAGTTGGGATTTCAATGTTCTCATCAAAATGAGAGCAAGCTAGCTAAGCAATTAGCTCTGAGAGAGTACATGTGCTGCACATTCACGATTCTTTGGAACACCTCCATGAACGATACTAGGACTATACAAACACTGATCTTGGTATTTTTTTAGTTAATAAGCTTCATACACCATAGTGTTTCATTACCATGCTGGTCAACTTGTTAGTGATGTCTAAGAAATAATCAGGAAGGGCATATTAGCGTTGTCCTGTTGTAATTCAATACATATTGTAAAAACATATTATTATAGGTTTTGTTCAATAACTTCATAGTGACGCTATAGGGTTGAGAATCTTGAAGGTGACGTTGTCCTGTAAAGATGTATAAGTGGATGGGTTTGCCTTAAATCTTCATTCAACTTTATTAGTAAGTTTGTTTTCTACTTTGTAATTCAAATTTCGAATTGGAGGGTTTTTTCTGAGTCTCAAGATGAAAAGCCTCAACCAAACGCCAAGTTTGAGCTTTCATTTTCATAGTTGCCGGATCAACCTATTTTGTCGCGAGATTTTAGACGTCCTCGAGAAGAAGCTGGACCGTCTCGACCACCAAAACAACCTCGTGTGGAGCGGCGATGACACGGTAATCTTGATGCTAATGCTCGAGCATTGGTGATCTTGCTTCAAGTTGGATATATTGAACTAGCCACTCGTGAAGTGACGTTTGAGGCGAGTTATGAATGCAAAAACAAGGATCAATATTTTTGTATGGTTCAGCATGTGGAGGCTTGGAGGGTAGTTGTGGCCACCAACGATGGTTGGAAGGGCTTGTCAAGCTTTTGATAAAGGTTGAGCGTGTAGAATATGTTGCCGCTACCGTCAAACGCATTCTCAAGTTTCTTCAAATGTTGTGAAGCTTTATTTAGAACTTTGTTTTTTACCTCTACTCGATATTTGTTAAGTTTTAGTTTTTATAGTTATATTTTGAATGTTTATTAAAATCACAATGGGTGATTGTATTTATTGAAAGTGAAATTGGAATTAGAATTTTAGTTAAAAAGGACTACAATTTGGAGTGAATGTGAATGGGGAAGTGATTAGAATATTAGGTAGGCCTTGATAGGGGCATGGGCTGAAGTGCCCCCACCTCTCACCTTAGATGAGGAGGAAAAGGTGGAGAAAGGAATCTTAGGGAAGGAAGGAGAGTGTTGGTTATTGGGATTTAGGAGGCAGATTTTGATTTGATGTAGCTCATTGAGCATTAATCTTTTGAAACGGAAACTTTGGCATCTGATTCCTGTGATGAGACATTTCCAAATTGTGCTTACAAGTTAAAGTTGGACTTGTGAATCAAAAGTTATAGAGTTTTGAAGTTGAGAAGACCCAAGGCTCTCCACTGAAAAGAGCAGAAGCTTCTTTGAGCCATAATTTTTGAAGTAATTCTCAACTTGTCTTTATATTTGGAGGGAGTGTGTATCATAGTAGTAGCTTTCTAAACAGTCACCATTCATTGAATTTGGAGCTTGAAGAAGAAAGTTAAGAGGAGTTGAAATTTTAGAAAGTTTAGAAGAAATTTGGTATTCGGAAGAAGCAAGGCCAAACTTGTGGCGACTACAATTTTGGGTTTGTTTTTTATATGACTTTGAAAGGTTTTTGAAGAGTTAGTTTGTAAAATTTTCTATTCATAATGAGTTCATTTACTTGATTTGAACTTATATTGAAAAAGTTMTGAATTGTGAAAGATAGGAGGGTGGACTACCTTTATAGTTTAGGAAACTAAGATTTTGTTCCTCAATAACTTTTGGACAAAGTTTTAATTTCTTAAGAAATTTTTTCAAGTTGGAGATATCAGTGTTAGAATTCTAAATTGCTATTACACTTGCAATTTGGATTTGTATCTCAAAAGTTATAAAAGATTATAGAGGTAGTAGTTGGTTGCCAAAGGAATTAAAAAACCTCTACTTTGCACTCTAATAACTTTTGGACAGTAGTTTAGTTAGACTTGAAATTTAAAAGGTATCTTTTTTATGAAGTTAGCTTTTTAAAATGCTATTACACTAAGCATTTGGAGACTTAAGCCATTTGTGGCACTAAGAAGAAGGTCATAGCTAGTGTGGAGAGTAGTTCTTTAGTGTGTTCTTTTAGTACTTTAGAGTTCTTTTGAAGATTTGAAAAATCAAAGAGTCCAAGACATGAAGACTTAAAGATTCAAGGGCCGTACATGCCAAGAACCTAGCCATGTGTTGTGGCTTGTGGCTTTGTTATTTCTGACTAGCTTTGGAAACCCGCTGTCTTTTATTGTTGTTCTAATCCGGATTTGGAGGATCGTTGCATTCAATTTTGCATTGTAAACATGTTGCAGGCTATGTGGGTATTCCACTTAGCCTCTTTTGGTGTTGTGAGCGATGAAATAGGGTTGATCACACACATGGTCGAATCTTATGTCGTTCTCATTGGTGAGGTTGGATTAATGACCAGTTGACTGGTGAATTTGAGGTTTAGGAGCCCATCATTTTGACGGCAGCTTGTATTTTGTTGTCCCGTTTTACCTGTCCGAAAACTTGTTTCTTATTACACACATTTATCCATGCTTTTTAGATCCACCACATGATAGGATGGGTGAAAATTGGATGAAGATTCAAATTTGAAGACTTCAAAGACCGAGAGAAGATACAAATTATACAAATCTCCATCGAAGCTCTACAATTAGCAGCCATACACTTTGCGTGTTCTCTAAGCGCACTCCTCTCTACACGATAGCATTACTTATCTTGTTGATCCAGTGATCGCAACTGTCAAATTTCATTGACACTACGGATCAACATAGAAAATACTTAGTTTCTCATCTGTACTATTCCATACAAGTGGTGTGCACGTAACATGTGGTACATATTTGCATATTAGTTGTGATCTTAAGGATGATTACATAGTTGTAAAGGTGCATGAATGAAATTGATCAGGTAGAATTAGATAATGCCCAATAATGGGGCATAGTAATTATAAAAAACTACTCTATCTCTCTCTCTCTCTCCTTCTTCCCCCTTCTCTCTTTTCTCTTCTTTTTCTTCTTCCCCTTTGCACTTGGAATTTGTAAAAACTAGGGCACACATTGAGAGAAGAGTTAGGGACTTAGAGATGAGTAGCAACCTAGGTGATTTGTCGAGTAGGTCTCCACTTCTTGTAGTAGGGAAGTAGGAAATATAAGAGGAGTAGAGTTTTGAAGGAGGGGGTGGCGGTTGCCCTATGCCTTAAAAATTGTCAACTTCGAGGAGCAATAACTAATGGATAGTGAATGCAATGCGACTGAAATTTGGAGGAGTGGAAGATCATAAATTTAGCTTTCTAAAGAGCCTAGATTCAATGTAAGGCAATCTATAACAAAGATACGACACACATTTTACTACGAGGGTGTTGGCTGCCATGGAAAATCAAGACTGCCAACTTTGGAAGACGAGATCTAATGGATAATATATGCAATGAAGCTGAAAATTGGTGGGATGGTACTTTTTGAAGTTGGTTTTTCAACAAGTTTAGTCTAGATCCATTTGGAGCAAAGATGAGGCAGTGGCGGTCATTTTAGTGAGCAAAGCTCTGCTACCCCTAGATTCAACCCACGACTTGAGGTTTATGATTGTTTTTGTCTTTGAGTGAATTGCAAGATTTATTGCACTTGTCATCAAAACTTATTGGACTTGATTATATGGGCTTGTTTATGGTGCACAAGAATGTATGATCCTCATAATTAATTGTTTGCTTGATCTTCATACTTAATTAGAGAGTTTGATAAAAATTGGTGTATGAACTTAATGTGAAAGGAGAATGAATCTTGTTTGAGAAACACCATTAGGGTCAGAGTCTAAATATAGTAATTTGTAGCCATTCTTTCAAAGTGTCCATTGCTTAGAGTCATCTAGGGTCCATACAGTCTCCACCGGCCCAACTCTTGGATTCTTTTTGCTACACGGTAAAAAGTACTTACAACATAGAAGACTCTAAACAAATTTTTAATATTCAAAGTGAAATGGTAATGCATCTTATACAAAAATACTAACGCAAATATGTGATTATTATCATGAATATTCTATTTCTTGCTCTTGCTCTTTCTTTTGCCTTAAAATTTGGATTTAAGCTAAGCTTTTTTTAATACCTTTAGATATAGATGAACTTGGACTTCTTTCTAGCACTACAAAAAAAAGGGGTGTTTTAAATATAGTCCTAGGGATAAGATTTAAAGTAATGACTTATAAAGAGTCTTTTAAGTAAGAATTTACTAGAAATACATGTCTTTTTAATAAAAATTTACTACAAAGACATGTGTTTCTAGTAAAGTCTTACTTAAAAGACTTCTTATAAGTCATTACTTAAAATCTTATCTCTAGGACTATACTTAAAACACCCCTTTCTCTTGTAGTGTATCAAGGTTGTAATTCCTCCATTTTCCATAATTATACTTTACAAAGCTCTTTTTTAAAAATGATCTTGCATTTTTTTGGTTTTCAAAGGATGAAAGAGTTTTCACACTTTTATCCGCATAGTTTCCAATCTTCTTTTTATATACTTTCAATCTTTCCCAAAAAATTGTCATAGAGGGAGTTATTAGSTTGAAGTACATTTATAAGATAAGATGGTCTTCATTGTTCATAGTTTTCTCAATCCTCATCTATAAAATTCAATATTGAAAAATACAAACCTTTAAAAGTCCTCCGAATATGAAATTTACATAAAGTATGTAGAAAAAAAGAAATGAGAGTCTAAAAATTGATAGGAAGAACCACACATTGCACTTGAGAAACTCAAACACAGGATGCATTAGAAAACAAAAACACAAATAAATGAAGTATTACCTACAAMAKAGCTTTATACTTTCTCCACGTTTGATTTTTTGTATGCATCACTTTTGATGGTGTGAATTCAAAGTAATATTGTAAGCCACGTTTGATGTATAAAACATATAAGTTGGAAAAATCCATGAAGATTGGAAACAAAAATTTGTGGTCCTATATACGRATCATTCTCAAATCAYTGAAAAATCCTCTCTCCATAGCAGCATAGCTTTCATTAAAGAACAAAATTTCACTTCTTCAGTTATATAAATAGAATGAGGAATTTTTGCCCTCTCCTTCTTTTATCCAAATTTTGTTTGTACACTCTCTTCTATCTTTATCTAAGCATTTGTTTCCTCATTCATCTCATTTATTCTATCTTTCATAGCCCTCCTTGTAGCTTTAGCACCTTAGCATTCCATTTCTAAACCCGCTTCCTCTTGGAGGCCATGATGACTTGAATCTAATTTCAAGATTATTTTAATCTTACATACAATTTTCAAAACCTAAAAGTAAAACTCTAAACACAAAAAAATTTGTAATACAATTTCTCAAAAATATAATGCTGTCAAAATCTTAAACTTTTAGATCACAAAATCTTACATTTTCAAATTCAAAAAACCTCAAAACTTAAAGTTCACACAAATCCAACACCTCAAATTCAATCTTCAAACAACAACAACAAAAAATTTATAATTCTTATCAATAACTTCACACTTATAAAATTCTATCTTCAATTTCGTGCAAACGAAAATTGCTAAAATCAAAGTAGGGGATGTAACCATACACTTCTCTCCACAAACGAAATAAGACATTCACTTTATTCAAGACTATATGGTCACAAATGAAGATGTGTCAAGGAATTTTGAGCTTGAAGAAAAATAGATGATGAGTCCATAAAAAACAAACTTGAAGATCTGAAGTCAGATGGTAGTGGCTAATTGGTCATATACCATATTCTAGAGTGTATGATACTATTTGTCTACTACTACTCACTTTGAAGTGTAGTGTATGGCACTTTTTATCCACTGCTACTCACTTTGGAGTGTAATGTGTGGTCACAAACGCAGCTTCGTATCGATGGGTGAGATATCCTAGAAATTTAGAGCTTTCACTTTTTTTTTTTTTTTTTTTTTTTTTTTCTCTTCGAGTATATTGTCAAGCAAGCGGGTAGCTTCAAATTTCTGCCTGCCAATCCAACAGGTAGAAACCCTAATCACCTGGGGATATTAGGCCGAGAAGAGGCATCATGCACCAATAATTAGTAGTAGTATCTAATGGCTTTCTTTGTTTTGTTGCAGAGAGAAAAAAAGTGTAACTGCTATGTTATTATGTGATCAATTTCAACTTCGTTGTTGTATAGCATACTTGACACTGGTTTTGTTGATTCCTTCTCTAAGATGCTATTCGTCCCCATCTTGTAGGTCTTTAAGTCGTGCTACATCTACAGACACACGCTAAAGAAGTCCAGGACAAAAAAATACTTATATTTGTGATAACATCATTGTCATTTGAGGTCCAAGCTAGTCCCTACGTGTATGGTATAAAAAGTTAGAATTTAGATTGAAATTGATTTGTCAAAGATATAAAAATAGAGGCTTACAATTTCTACCAACTTCTAGTTTTTTGTCATGTCATGATTGGATTTTTTTTTGCATATGTTGGCCAAATCATTGCTTTATTTAGATGTAGAGAGATTTTGTATAATTAATTCCATTATGACATATGGATTCAATTATGGAACAATCTATATGGTGTCGTTATAGTTGTTTATTGGAATGACATGGTCAAATATAAAATATTGTATTTTCATTTGTGGACTTCATGTTGTGTTAGGTGATGTTGTGGTACATGATTATCATTTATATGACAACCACTTTATATTTTTTTCTATAGAAAAATATTTTTGTTTTTCTACCTTGTGTGGTATAAAAAAATAATGAAGATGTTGGTGTGTTTTTCTACCTTGTGTGGTATAAAAAAATAATGAAGATGTTGGTGTGTTTTTCTACCTTGTGTGGTATAAAAAAATAATGAAGATGTTGGTGTGTTTTTCTACCTTGTGTGGTATAAAAAAATAATGAAGATGTTGGTGATTGGAACATTATTTCTAAGATTGTATACTTTCAAGTTCATCTATTGTTTAGTTCTTTTGTGTACTTTCAAACTTCTTTTGTATTGAGTAAAATGTTTGAATTTGTAATACAGACTGAAATTTCTATTTGCAATTAATGATGCTTAGTACCAAGACTGTTAACCTCAATGTTGAGACATTCAATGAGGACATTTCATATCACATTTTTCTAGTTTTTTTGTCAGATAGGGATTACGTAAAAATGCTTGCATGATCTAAAATTTATGCTGCCAAGTACTACAAGAATGTAGAAAAGGTTTGTAACTACACTTGAATGGATCTTGAGCCTTGGTCTTCCAAAAAAAGTTCAATCAAGCTATCATTGAAACTTTAGAGACTAGATTTGTTGATAACAATTTGTTTCCCTTTTAAAATATTAAGTCTAGCTAATATGCATATAAAATAAGTGGGCTTGAAGGCAAATGAAATTTTATTACAGTAAACTACTACTAAGAATTTGTTGCACACAAGATACAATCTTCTTTTTAATAACAAAAGAAGTCTTTCTGTGACTTATAATATGTAGAGGATGATAAGTTAGAATCGAGGTGTTCCCACTAGCTTGCTTTTGCTAACATTGCACGAGTCCCGCATATTTGTGCAATATTATGTGAATGTGCTTTCAGTATTCAAAATTGTTTAAAAATAATATTTTACAATTGATTGCAAACAAAAAATGTGGGATTCAATTTATTTCATTTTTTTTGAAGTGCCAAAGTAGCAATTTAAAATATTATAGTAGTACYCGAAATTTCAACGTTCATCTAAATATTGGATAGAAAATATTACATTGGCATATAACACATGTCCATAATTTTGTTTTCATCTACAATCTAGCAATTTCATCCAAGATTTATAAAATTTTAAAGTTTTATGATGAAAAATTTTCAGTGTTTGTTGTCATTTCTAGCCAGTCTGATTAATTTTTTTGTAGTGTGAATTGGCATTCAAATGCTAGAAAATGCTCCAAGGAGATCCCATATGCAACTTGGACTTGAAGGTCCTAWAGAGGACGCAACAATCATTTGGGTTGAAGCTGCAATTTTGTGCAAGAATTTCAGAAAGTTTGGRTAATGTATGATCATAAATCRCTTCTTACCTTTGCTTCGCACAACCACTACATTGAACATTCCCGAGTAGAGGCTTGGAATCTTACACTCTCCCACGCCGCTGAAAAGGTGGACTTGAACTCGTCTCCAAATTGTTCGTGGAATGGCTAGTCCAGCAGCTGCGGCTGAACAACAAGCAGGTGGTATAAACTTGGGGTCGGACGCGGCAATGGTATTTTTGGCTTAGGAGAAATAGTTGTCAGCGAATTGGCCTTCACCCGTGCCTTCATTTGGACTTCCCACTAGACTTATAACAACCGCTCCCAACGGCCCAAAGTAGACTTCACCAAATCTAGATGATACGTCTTCAGCTGTAGGGTCCTTGCGYCGCACATCCAATAACGCTACAGCGCCATGTTTACCTCAAAGTTTCKGGTCTAAGAAACTATGTCCAGGCTTGGGCTACTCATGGGACTAGTACGAACTACAAAGGTCCTCCTCCTTTGTTCTGACCAATGCCAATTGCGGGCTAAGGGTTTGTACTGCATCATTCGGAGGCTCTCATTCGTCATTTGCTAGGCTAGTCTCCATGTTTTTGTCGGCAAGTATTTTTTCAAGATCTGCACTATACATGTTCCCATCTAATGCCGCGTCAATAGAAAGTGCTAGGTCTTGGCGATCCAATGTCTTGCTTATGTTAGCAGGGTCTCCTTGGGGCTCGTCGCTTGCTTCCATGAAATCAACCTTGCCCTTGTTGGATGGCTTGTCTTCTTTGTTCTTGGATAATAGGACGACACGTTGATCCTATCGATGCGACAGTGGTAAATCTGTAGGCTTCACCCGTTTAGCAAAAAGGGACAAGTCTGTATGCCGCAATTCAAATCTCTTGTGCAGATTGGGACTTTTTGTAAAACTTTGTTGTAGTCTTCTGATTGCTCTGGCTCCAAGTCTTTTTGCAGCCTTTTACGCTGAATTGCCATGCCTTCTTGCAGGTCTTATCTCTCGGCATGTTCTAAGCTACTTCGCTAGATTCTCCAATGTTTTTTTCTCTTCACCTCCAAACCACCTTAGAGGCGGTGCCCCCCCTCTTTTCTTTTTTAGATCATCTGCGAGATCTTATCTTGGCTCCTGCCCTGGTCAAAGTAAGGCAGTAGTCTCCGTGGTTACCCATGTCGTCTTGTACCGCAGGACACTACAAGTCCCACGGATGTTTGTTGAGGCATATCTTGTTCGTAAACGTCGACTTGCCGCAGTGGATATACTTAAAGAATTTTCTACTCGGTGCCCCGGATCTGGGAATGTCTGTGTACGCTTTGAAGGAGCACTCCGTTAGCAATTGCATGAAGTTATCCTCCGTACCGTAGTTCACCTCAAAGGTCCTTGTGTCGATGGTCATCGACGCGAAAACCCTCTAATGGCGTGGGTTCCTACAACACCGCAATGTATGYTCATCATATGTTGCTCTTAGTGTCGTCTTCTCTTGAAAACCCTAAACCGCAAAACATTGTGCTTAGCAGGTTATAAGACCGAACTCTTCACACACACTGGGTGAATCTGATAAATTTGTTACAGAGGTCCTCCACAATTTCAAAATATTCATGAGATTGCGTTGYGGCACTAACTTGAAAATCAACATCCATAGAGTCTTCACTCCCAAGTCTTGCACCAACCCTCGCTTCAGTGTGTGCATCCTTAGCAATTTGCTTTGGGCTTTTCGTCTTCGCCGTCACAATTAACTCCCCAATKGATGTCCCCAATYCGAAGGCAGTGAACCAATTTGTCTACCCAATTTGCTCACCCCACTAATACACTGGATGGTAAAAGTAGTAGTTGTCAAGATAACAGAAAGAAAAATTGCACTCACGCACACTGGGGTTACTCAGTTCCTACTTATTCGTCGCACAAAAAGACAAATGAACGGCATGCTAACAATTCGACACGCCTCTGCCTTACGATTATTTATTCCCGGTATTATTATAAGCCCGTGCATTAGCCAAATGTCCTCAACAACAGAGGCCCGCATCTCCTATTCTTTGTCATTGGGTGCGTCGGGTTTAGGGCAGAGAAAAACGAAGGTCACAATCGGTACTTTTTTTCAAAGTGCATCTTTTTCTAGAGAATTCTAAGCAAACATTTATTCTTGCATAACACGTTTCTACTAAAATGCATGCATGCGCGGAAGTAAAAGTGCATTTAGAAGGGTCCTTTACACTTTAGACATCATTCACATCGATTAATCATTGGCCGCACCAAGTGCATTAACAAATCGATAGGTTGTTTAATGATTGCCCAATTTCTTGTTTGCGTAGCTTTCTTGTCACCAAACATAGGTAACGGGTTTTGCCCAAAGGATGTTAAAAAAAATGGATAGGTTGTTTGATCCATGACCCAATTTTTTTTCCAGAGAATTATAATCAAATTTTTTTCCTTGCATGACAGTGATGACACATTTCTACTAAAATACATGCATGCATTGAAGAGAAAGTGCATTTATTGCGGTCCTATACCCTAAAGACATCACATCTATTAATCATTGGCCACGCCGTGTGTGTTGCCAACTCAATAATTAAGGTAAGAAGCGGTTTAGTTTTCTAACCCTCAAAGATATCTTTTCAATGTTCTTGATGTTGATAAATTGATTGAGCTAACAATGCTTGGATTTCAGTTTCTTTTTATCCATGTCTAGATAAGAATCCCTTTCAACATACCATGCATTGTACTTCATTGTTTAGGATGTAATATGTCAATAGGATAGGTCAGATGGTTGCACTCTTGGTATTGTCAGAAAGCTCTTTGCGAGGAGGGATGCACAGGTTTTTGTTTCRTGGAGTTTGGACCAATAATATGAAAGTTATTGAATTTTGAAGTTTTTATGCATAAAAAAATTAGAAAATTACTTTTATTTTTATTTTGACTATGACAACGTCACAAGGCGTACTAAAAAAGGAATACCACAAATGGTTAAAATAAGCATTTCAACTTGTAGAATAGGAAAAATTCATAGAGAAAATGAGCTCAATGTGTGCAAAAATAAGAATGAGGAAGAATGCAAAGAAATTTTTTTTTTTTTCAAGATTGAATATTATATTCTTTGTAAATAAAAAGATTCTTCAGATAAACTCCATTCCTATCTCATAACTTCACCTAAAATGGCTACCATTGGAATTTATTTTTAATCAAGTTTGAGCAAATTGAGTCTTTTTCAATCAACAATAAAACCAGCTATTAAGGATTTTAGAACACGTGACTATGTCACTATGCCACTAGAAGAAAGGATGTTGTTTGTAGTACTCCTATCGTAGAAGACTTTGAATTAATCCCTAAATGTATCAAGGGACCAAAAGTGTACTCACATAGTTTATGTCCAATTCAAAGTATTGTAACTTTCGCATCCAAGCTCCAAATTCAATTATAAAACTTGTTGGTAAATCTGCACTTTTTCTTCTTGTTTGTGTCGTAAAATTTTCAAATCAATCCAAGGTGTACTAATTATTTGGAGGCCAATCAAAGTTCACAAGTTCAATTTGAGTTTATAAAATTGCATTTGATGGTTGCAACATTAGGATCTTGTATCTCCTACATCCCATGTTCATTTTGAATAAAATTTGTTAAATTATTTTTCTCTTAAGGTGTAGTTATTGTGGTGAAAATTCCATGTCAATCCAAACTATTTTGAAGAGTTTGGAAAAAATTCAAAGTTCAAAATCCATACATCTTTGGAATATAATGAACTTTGGCATCCCATTTTTTCTTCATACATTGTCCATTTCCAATAAACATTTTTAGAAAAGTGAGCATACTAATTTGGTTTGTGTGTCTAAAATTTCATATTAATCCAAGAGATTTGAGTGATTGAAAAACATTTTATTAGAAGGAGGTTCAACCATAGATGTGTTTATTCAACCATTTTTTGACATTTCAAATCCATTTGTAGACACAAAGGGTTAATTGAATGATATTTTTTTTAACCAATGTGTCTGTATGTTGGTTTTGAAGCTCTTTAAAGTTTGAAGTTTTTTTCATTTGACTAGGTTTAGGAATCGAAATTGACCTTGAATGTGTTTCAAAAAAAATTAGCATCCTTTTTCATCACTTAGACATTATCATCTTGCACCAAATGACTCCAAATTTGATTCACTTCATCTTCATAATGTATACTATAAGATTGCAACGGTGCTAGTATGTGAGTCCAAGAATGCAAGCTTGTGAGCATTGAGCCTACATTATAGGTACCTATAATATAGATACCATACACTATAGAAGATGTATGTATTATAAATACCTATAATATGGATATTTGTAACATATATATCCTATAATCATAAACGATTTTAGTAGTGTATACACCTATATGATAGGTGTGGAATAATCTAGGCTCATGGACTCACACTCCTATGCTCACATAATATCAACCCTCAACCCAAAAAGACCTTAGTCTTTTAGGGGTTAACTTTCCTCCTTCCCGACTTCTTTAATGTCACTTTTACATGCAACGCCACAGTCTTTCGCAACTCCATATTATCATGTGTGCTGAACCAGAAGACGGATACTCTGTCCACCCCCGCTTCAGAACCGGACTACCGACGCCGGATCTTCGCTTTCGACCTCGAGTGCGCTTTCATCAGGCCTACACTTCCACAATGGTGCGTTCAAGTCTTTTTTGCATCTAAGATCTTTCGATGGAGAGAGCATTTTGGCATGTGGAGTTTACCGCGAAGAAACCCACATTTAGGGTTTACTATTCTTTGGGTTTTGGCCTTCATGTCGTTCAAACTATCTTTCATTGAACCTGCGCTCTTTTGACGTGTTGTGGGCGTGGTGGTGCAGCTTTTCTTTTCGTATTTCAAAGAGCTGGTCGGGAAGGAGGTGATTGTGGAGCTCAAAAATGACTTGGCCATCAGTGGAATCCTGCATTCGGTGGATCAGTACCTCAACATCAAGTTAGAAAACACGCGCGTCGTGGATGATACTAAGTATCCACACATGGTTAGGTTTCGACTCCTGGCTCTTGTGGTCTCGCAAATGCCTCTTGTTTGGGTTTTGCAACGAAGGGTGACAGTGCATTTGTGGAGTTTAATTCTGCTTCGGGTTTTCAACATCTTGCACTGTACAGACAATTGCACTATCCTGCGCAATTCTTTCCAGCTTCAATCTCAGCCCTAATTTACAACAAGTACAGGAATTGGCTTTGTTTTCTATCTTGTAACTAAGGTTTTATTAGGTTAACTCAATGAAATCCTGCAATTTTAGTGTACAGTAAGAAATTTGRAKTGGGGGAACAGGAGGTAAAGGAGAGGACCCACCATGCGTTCTATAGGTTATTKATGGTGACGAAATCCTCTCTGAAGGACAATGAACCCTGTTGTGTTTTTAAAAGTTGAAGTTCAATGAGATCAACCTCTATGAGACCCCTTTTTGTTGATTTTTGAACAAACCCTAAGCAGGATGGGTTAGTGTCTAATTTTGCCTTCTAACAAACCCTTCTCATTCCGTTCCATAGGGTTTGTGATTTGTTAGGGTATTCACTTAGAACCTTGAGAGGCTGAGATTGAAGGTCTTCAATTGGAAGGTCTTCTAAGCGTTGGGCCTAGAGGGAAAGAAACCTGCAGTAAATTGGATTTTCTTCCTAAGCCTCTTAAGTACAAAGTAGTCTGGATTGGATATTGTATATCTTAACGTTGACATCATCTCTTTTCGCATTTTTCCAGGGATTTTAGGGTTTTCTCTCAACTGGTTTTGTCAAGCGGGGATTTATTTATCAGATYTCTACTTTTGCTAATTTTCGAATGCTGTTTACTTGTGTTTGCAGCTCTCTGTGAAGAACTGCTTCATTCGAGGTTCAGTGGTGCGCTATGTGCAACTTCCACCTGATGGTGTGGATGTCGATATTCTACATGACGCGACAAGGAGGGAGGCTCGTGGCGGTTAAACTGGAGAATTCTGGAGCTTCTCTTATGCCGACAGACATTCTCAGCAAACAATGAACGTATGTTAGTCTGCTGAAAGTCCAGCTGAGCTTGGACGAGATTCGTAGACAGGGTTCAGCTTATTTTATGAACCTCTGCTGTTGGTAGTCGAATCTTTTGTACAGATACAGTTGCGATAGAAAGTCTTGATCTCTGTAAGAACCTATACTCTGATTTGCTGTTTAATGTGATGACTGGCTTCAGTGGCTTGCCTTCAACAACGTCGGCTGTGTCTGTTTTCTWTATTCTGGTCATCATCCTTTAAGTTKTGTTGTCTTTGATGACCTGGCAGCTTTAATTCTCATTATTTTCTGTTTCACAGTAGTGAAGCAATTGTAGCGAAGTCCCTTTTGAAGGCTTCTACAGTATGCTTCGGTGCAAAGATTTGCAGTTGTYTCTCTTCTGGTCAATTTGTGATGTAGTTTGAGATACGAGCATTAGCGGAGTGTGGTTATATGGTTTGTACTTGTAGGTCTTGAAGCTGTCCAATGATTAGGAGATTTTCATSCTCATTTATGTCTTACCCAGGATTTGGATTCTATCTTCCTACATTTTTGAATTAGGGAAAAAGCAAGGGTTACCAAGGGTCACAATTGGTGATCGTGATTACCGTATCTCCAATGCCCCACTAACCTTCCTTCGTAAGTGATTTGTGAGTGTAAGAAGGTGGGTACCCCTGAAACGCCACTTTCTTGTACTGTGCGTATTTACTATTATTAGACTTGTCAAATTTTCATGCTTTCCTGTTGGCAATTGAAAGGAGGCATCGATGCACCAAAGAAAGTAACATGGATACAACCACCACATTTTGCTACCGTGCATAGTTATTGTTATTACATTGGTTAAATTTTCTTGGTTTTAGGTTCCCACGGGTCCAGAAATTCACATTTGAATCTAGCACGCAAAAGTTATGAAAGGTCATTGTTTATTAGGTATTTGTCTAATATTGTTTCTTCAACACATACGTATTGATTTTGGAAATCAACTCAGAGTAACGATGACAGTTTTAGGCACGGTGTGATTTTGGATGTACTCAACTCACATGAAGCCAAGCACACTGCTGTAGTGTGAGAATTATATTACAAGTTTCATAATTTAGAAATGTCTTCCCATTATGCTGAATTGAAGCGGTGCTGACAAGACAGCAGATACCTCACGCTCTTTTGCTGGGACCCAGTCTCTTTTGTCCAACGCAGTGCTTTACGTTATTGCCGCTTCTCAGGAGATCGACGTGCACTGGCTGTCGAGCACTGATGAGTAATAATAAGTAATAAGAAACTAAATTATCCAGAGATAACAACATCCACCGAGTGAGAATGAGAGGCCTCCAGTAAATTAGAAGGGCCTCAGTTCAACGTGTTTAGAAAACGGTAACACCCAAAAAAATGTACACTGAATAGTGAAGTTAGGTTGCCACTCACTAATTTCTCGACATTCCACATTATATAAATATTTATTGTTATTGTACAAAAATACACTACTTTTGAATTAGTTCTTGGTGTGGTTGGAACTCATGAACCTCCATGTGTACAAATGGAAGTATTTGTAGAAATATTTGTTGGCTTTGATGGTTTGTAGAGTATCTTTCTTGGAGTAAGGCATTCTAATTGTAAAGGCATTCTAATTGTAAAAGCAACCTAATTTCACTATTTAGTGTAGGGGAAAAAAGAACAGAGGAAACAGGCCTGTCGTCTTCGTTAATYGTTATTCCTCTCCTGCTTCACAGGCAGCCACGTTGCCAAGCTGCCAACGTCAACTGCACCTCCACGCTGCCGCTTTCCGCAACTGACGATGAGTCGTGACGACCGACACGGACACCGGCCACGCAATTCTAAACTTCATCAACGATTTGTCTTTTGTTTTTGTGAGCAATTTACCAGCAACTGGTTGGTAGGAGTACATTGCCAGTTTTTGTGCAGCTCCGAAGTCTGAGAGTTCTTTGATCAGTTGGGTTTTACAGTCGATTTGGTATCCATCGATTTGTTCTGGTGTTTTGAAACACAATGRCAATGGCGACATCTATGTGTGCAAATTTGGCGATTGCTGCTTCGTTGTTGCAGCGTTCTTGTAGTCGTGAATCCACGTCTAGCTCTTTGGTGAACTTATCTCCTTGGTCGAGCCAAATTTTAGGCCGTGGGTGTTTAAAGAGTGGGATTGCAAAGGAAAGGAGTGAAAGGAACTTAGCAGTGCGGGCGACGGTCGCATACCGAGATCTGGACTCGGTGAGCTTCTCTTGTTCTTGTCRCAATTTGTGAACTCGTTAACCAAATTAGGGCTCATGTTTTCTTAGTACTTTTGAATTTGGCCTTAATGTGGACTTCTTTGAGTCGATTTTTATTGTTTCTTGACCAGMAATTGCAGCGTTCTTCACTGATTATGKTAATATGAAATTCTTCGTATTTGAATTGTTAGTTTGCAATATGATCAATTGATTTGGTCATTTCTAAACCCTGGTGCTTTAAGGGGTTTAAGAAGTATGGGTGGTTGCTTTGGCAATTTTGTATATTATGTTACGAAGCTCAAGGTTTAGAAATTGATACTTGTTCCTCCACCCTTTTTCAGGAGCCACATAAAAATACCGAACAAAACACCTCAACGAGTGAGCTTCTGTGCTGCCCAATTTGCTTCAAACCTCTTAGCAGAACGGGGCCTACAGGCTTGACTCAGTAAGTCTTTTGTGTTCACAATATTCGGGGTTTGGATTTTCTCCGGAAGAGTATAAATGTTGTGAAGAATGTTCTCATGCTGACCCGGTTTGGATGCATGTGCAGAGCTGCAATTAAAAAGTCGGGATTTGCCTGTGAGAGCTGTAGAAGAGGGTTTTCCAATAGAGGTGAATATCTTGACCTCACCATTCTGGAAGGGACGAAAGTGTATGATGAAGGCACCTCAGCTGGCGAAGAGATTTTTAGGTGTGTTGTCTGAACTCYGTGGTGTCGCAATTTGCAAGAGGATGTATTAGGAATTTTTCACGAGGAAATTTGAGTGGTTTAGGGTTTGGATTTTCATGTTGGGTTGTTTTTTCTTGTGAGTTCAGAAGCCCAKTGGTCTCATTTGTGTATGAACGAGGTTGGCGACAGAATTTTGCCCGGGCTGGATTTCCTGGTCCTGATGAGGAGGTAAAAGCTTCAATCTGTCTTTGATTTCTTTTTGTTTTCTTTTTACCAATGCCTYGTTCATTAAATTCTTGTGGAATGCCCGAATACCCTTGAAATCAATGAACAAGGAATCTTTATGAGTACTCTTGAGCTCATACTATGCTTACAAGGTGGATGTGGGTCACCTTACGACTGTTTTTTTCTATTCATCTAGTCTTCAGTTGGTATGTTTGTAYGTGGGCCCATTCGCCAGTGATTGGATGCTTCGCGATGGAATAAATTGCTTCAAAACTGTGTAGATTCTTCAATATTTTAGTGCTCCAGATTTGTTTTTGGGATACAGTGGATAGGGTGGACGTTGTATACTCCTCTAGAATCTGTTTACTGTATGTATCCTTGTTTCTGTCTCTCGACCAGGGGTTGCATTGCTTATTTGTTACGTTCCAATATCCTGATGGTGACGTGTGCAGTTCAAGATGGCGCAAGAATACCTCAATTCAGTAAAGGGTGGTGTACTCCTTGACGTTAGTTGTGGAAGCGGCTTGTTTACCCGTCGTTTTGCTCAAAGTGGAGATTATGAGTCTGTCATTGGTCTTGACTTCTCCGAGAATATGCTCCGACAATCTAATGAGTTCATCAGACAAGATGCTTCATTAAGATCATCGTAAAGACATCTATCCCTCATACCTTTCTCCACCAACTGGCGTTTTCAAAAGAGGATTCGTTTTGAAGAAAATATTTACTTCAATTGACTGACTTTAATTAACTCTCTGTAACTGTTTTTATTCCTCAGGAACATAGCTTTGGTGAGAGCAGATGTAGCCAGGCTGCCATTTGCGTCCGGATCCATTGATGCAGTGCATGCAGGAGCAGCTTTACATTGCTGGCCATCTCCAGCAGCCGGGGTATGAAAATTCACCAACAATTTCTTTGAATTATTTCTTTTGCTACACTTCGCTCTCAAGCGAAACATTTCTACTTAAGGTTAATAATAACGTTCACCACTGAATGTGCAGATGGCCGAAATAAGTCGTATCTTGAAGCCGGGTGGAGTCTTCGTTGCTACTACCTTCCTTTCCCCTCTTCCTATCATTGACTTCGGAAACAAAGACCTCCGCAGGGTGAGTCAAAGTCTCTCATACTAGACTCTATCGTTTGTCTTTGTCTTGTGTTGCTTTTTCTGAACGACAACAAGGTCTTTGGGCTAGCTTTAACTCCGAACTAGAGTGGACTTGGAGGAGGAAACGTAGCATAGTATATAGTTCTTCCKTGGGCCCTAATCAAAATTTACAATCAGAGGTCTCCTCAGAGGTTGATCTCATTGACCTTTGTTTTTTAAGAATACATTAGGTTCCTCTATACTACTCCAGTCTCAAATCTTAGTATCACCAATAATCTATACAGTACCCTCAACAAATGAACACCCTAATTCTGCACCCCTGACTTGCTGTTGSCGAAGATTTATATCTACAGTGATTGTGTTTTATATTTTGTTTCTCAATTTCTAACAGTTGTGATCCTCCTCTTTGTGCCCAGGCTATCAAGGGGGCAATAAGCTCAAGTACCCTACGCTATTGGGAGGAGTCCGAGCTGGAGGAATTGTGTGSAGCTTGTGGCCTTGTAGAGTATTCACGTATCCGCCGTAACCAATTTATTATGATCTCAGCGAAACGAGCAGGAAATAGTCAGGCCAGATAGTCAGGAGATAGTGTTGTGAAGAATGATCCAGGTTTGAAATATTTGAATTTCTTCATCCTGTTGCCATCTTGTGTAATTTAATTTGTTCTTAAATACTCATTGATTCGCTGTTTTGGGTTGAGCACATGTTTTATTGAATACACCATTATCTGTTGCTATGGATGATTCTGGGTAACCACTTTWATTGGATCTGAATAAAAGTGCACTCAATTGGGTTTCAAAAAGTCCATTTCTCATCTGGATCGTAAAATTTTCTAGAGTATTTCATATGTCACTGTCGAGAAGGTTGGAATTTCATTCAGAGGTTTGAGTTCACAATCGAATGTATCGAGTTTGTATTTGAATATTTCCTGTATATTGTGAGAATCTATCCCATTGTGTGCAAGGTATGCCATCCTGTGGAGGCATTGTTCGAGAGGCAATCTGGCAAGCATCCTGGCAGGCATATTTGGGCACGGTATGTGGTATCCCAGAACGACAGAAGGTAGGGAGAGTCTTTCCAGCCATGAGAGTTGTTCCCGGTCAAACCGCAAAACAATTTTCATATTTTCAATGCTTCTCATAACATTCAATAGCGTGCTCTGGCACTGCCTTGGCTTAGGGAAGATGGTGTGGAATATACCACACCCAATAGCCTTCATCAGTAGCTAATTGAACATGTGGAGGATGCAGAGGATGTTGGATGTAGAATATTCCACACCATCACTGTAGAGACCATGCTTGCTACTGAATGTTATGTTTAGAGAATTTAATTTTTCTGCAAATACAAGAAGAATTTGTTCAATGGTGATAATTAATTACACTGGTGTTTAATTGGACATGTGGAGGATGCAGAGGATGTTGGATGTAGAATATTCCACACCATCACTGTAGAGACCATGCTTGCTACTGAATGTTATCTTGGGCGCAAATTAATGCATGAAGATTCGCATAACCCTGTAAAAATGTGAAGGACTAGAAGTGTCAGTACTGAAATATCCTTTTCGTGTCTGTATGAAAGTCCTGGATGGCATCCATTAGCCTGGCTCCCCTTGCTCCACAGTGTCTTCCTCGTCATCTCTCTTACAGTGCTCGAAACTACAAAGAGCCTTCTATCACTTGCATATTGTATCATTGGAGGTGCTCGATCTGTTGCTCTCACCTCTCCTCAATTGTGTACACTAAATAGTGAAATTAGATTGCCCCTCACTAATTTCTCAACATTCCACACTATATAAATATTTATTGTTAGTGTACAAGAATGCATTGCTTTTGAACCAGCTCTTGGTGTAGTTGGAACTCATGAGCCTCCATGTCTACAAATGAAAGTATTTGTAGAAGTTTTTGTTGATTTTGATGACTTGTAGAGTAAATCTTTTGAGATAAGGCAACCTAATTTCACTATTTAGTGTAGCTCTTGCACACAAGATCTCTCCATATAAGGTAGAACCACCTATAACTAACCAAATAAGGAATTTGGACAAATCTAAAGCAATGGAATGCAAGGTAAATATTTTTAGAGGTGTGTTGATAAAAATGACGAGGATTGCAAAAACTTTGGAAATTTTTTCGCATGAATTGAATTTAGTATGAATTTTGAAAGACTAAAAGTGCTCCGGACCCAGAGCCAATCACTAGATCTTCCAATTCCGATCATTCAAAAAACTACTTTTCCACTCACTGCTTCCTACTTTTTTTTGCACTACTTTGGAACATGTATCTTCCAGGTCCTGGCCATATGTTAGTAAATCCGTACGAGATTGAACTCTTAGGATATTGCATCAACCTGACAGTGAGAGAGCAGATGATCAATTTTGTTAAACTGACAGGATTTTGGGAGCCAGAAATTGTGAAATTCATCTGCAGAAAAGCTCTAAGGACTAAGTTACTGTAAGTTAGGACTGCCTTCATCTGAACAATATTGCATGATGCCAAGACGCAGAAAGCTGCCAATTTAACAACATTGACAGTCCAGGAGTTGATCAACAAGGAAGCCAAGTACGTCTGGACTCTGGAGTCAATGACACCGAAGTCCTCAACTCGAGATCCTCTGTTTGTGCAGACCTGTGCATCAGACTTCGTCGTGGCGTCCATTCAAGATATTATACAGTAGAACCTCCCTTGCACAATAGGTCCCGGACCGGTCTGACATATTGGCTTAGAGAGGGTCAGATTTATAGATTTATTGTAGAACCAACCACTACCAACCACTTAAGCATTATGGGCATCATTTGGAGCAACAAGAGGCAATGAGAATTTGCTACCTTGAAGAAAGATAGAAATCATGGGGATTGCAAATTTTTGGGTAATTTTCTGCCTTGAGTTGAAATGATTATGGATCTTGGAAGTCAAAAGTTGATCTAGACCCATCATCAACACATAGAGTCTTCCAGAAATTGCTCATTCAAAGACTACTTTGGCTCTCAAAACCAAGCACATGTGTCATGTCATTGATGGTTAGAAGATGGTTGGAAACCAAGAATTGATAGTTAGAAATCAGTCATAATCTTTGTTGCATTTTCTAGTACCTATAGATTGGCCATGGAGGCCTGGTTGATAATATGTGGTTCTACCATAGTTGCAATCTTTGTAGTGTGGTTCAGTATGGAACCGATCTCACATATTGGCTGACGGAGGTTTTATTGGCTAAGAGAGGATCTGGTGTATAAGGTTATTACACCTAAAAGTTACTCCTATTTGTGACACCTATCTACAGCTCTTCAAGGGAGTTCAAGATTACAAGCCAATAAACTTGGACAGCTATAGATAGGTGTGGCAAATAGGAGAGTGTCACTCTTGGGTGCACATACCTTAATCTTTCTCCTTGCAATATTGGCACAGTTTTAGCCGCATTGCATCTGAAATACGGTTTTCAAAAATAACCAAGAGTTTTGACCACAATAGGATGTAAATGTAGCACAAATCAACCCTATCAAGAAAACGGGTTAATTAGTCATTGTGGCCATACCGTCYTTTTGGATCAATGTGGATCATTTGCTTCAAAAACTCAAAAGCATTCATTGGAGGTCAGACTATTATGTAAAACCATCCTTTTTTGCACAAATTCCAAGGATGAACATATATGCACCTCTATCTTATGTAGAAGGATTCTCTATCATACATCAGACCACTTTTGTCTACCTCGTCCTTCAATTCCAAGGTTAAAATTTCAAATTACAGTGTTGGAGTGACTAAGAGGCCTTAATTGTATTTCTACTATTTTAATTTAAGATATTGTTAATCTTTTTTGCAAAAGATGTGATCGTAGTAGGTTTMAAATATTGTATTGGTTTTGAGAAAATAGTGAATGTAAACATGATAGGTGAGCAAGATGACCATTTTAGATGTTTTTTTTGCCAATTGTGAAAGTTGACCTTGTACTATATAAAGGATATTTTGTTAGCACACTTCAAAATTCATAAAAAAAACTATAAGTTTTAAGAAAACTTGTAGTTCTAGACCTCCATTCCTTCCCATATTCATGTGTTTTGTTAGAAAAGTCTAGGTACCACTATCATGAAGTTAGTTTAAGCATTGTGGGTGTAATAGGTACTCCTACTAATTTAGGGCCATTTCATACTATATCCTAAGTCACGCTAAATTTTCAAAATTTGATTGGTGAAAAGCTAAAAATTGGGTGTTAGGGCCTTACAYTATGTCCCAAATCTAATGGTGTACATTACTTCCAAATGCCTACGCCAAATTGGGTATAGCCAAAATGGATACCCAACTTCGTCTCCAAATCCAAACAATTTTCTGAATTTTAAATGGAAGATAAAAATACCATATGGGTCATTGCAAGAAACACCTACCATTTTTTTTACACTTTAGCTATAATACTCATGATTTTTCCAAAGTACTTTAAAATTAGAAAAATAATTTTAAGAAAATATGAAAAACATGTTTAATGTATACAACTTTAAGAAGAAGGTACTCTAGAAAGGAAAAGCATAGAAATTTTTCTAACCAGGTGAACTAGAAAAGTAGAAAAGTGAAAAATCTCATGAAAATAAGTTATTTGACATTTTAATTTGTAAAAAATAGAAAAAAAAGAATTTCAAAAATTGAAAATTGGGCATTTGGGAAGAGCTGTTAGTAATGAGATTTCACCAAAAAAATTGTCTTAGAAGCATCATCAATGTTTTGAAATTGCGCGCAATGGGAGTGTTGTTTGCACTCATGTGGAGGACATAAAATAATAAATTTTTAGATTCCCTTTGGTAGGTCTATGCTTTTCTACTACATTAATAGACCATGAAAATTTCAGCTCCAAATCATTAAATTTGGGAACTCCTAACGTAGTGAAAATCTCTAAACCTCAAAGTGTGACAAATTAGCAAAAATAAATTTTAAATGTAAATTTATTTTTTTAATTTCTTGAAAAAAAGAAGACATGATTATCATCAAGTTAGGCATTTCCAATAAAAATTTCAAGTTTATGGAGTTTATGCTTCAAAAGTTATTGAAGATTACAACAAAGCCACACTGTTTGTGACAGAGAACAAGACCGGTGTTTCTTGCAATGACCCATATAAGGCATCCTAGTGGGCTGATTTTTTTTCAAATTTGTCCAATGCAAATTTAATCCTAAAAGAGCCTTCAAAATGGGCTATTTACTTTTTGACTAATTTTTGCAACTTACCTGCTATCTAATATTATATGTAAGACAATTAGGAACTTAAAGTTGGAACTTTGGCCTTCACGTTATGAATCCCAAGTTCCATATTTTTTTTTTATTCACCTTCTTGCAACCAAAGAAAGTTGAGATTTGACCTCAAAACAAGACTTAGAAAGTTYGGCCTTGGAAAATTGTTTGGAACGCCCCTTCAAACCAGAAGTAAAATCACTTTAGGAATGGAGGACGAGACACTATGGCACTTAGGCAAACAACAAAGCAATATCATGCAATGAAGGTAGTCTCCTCTTAAAGCAACCATGTTTTAAATGTGTCCCCTATTTAGCAATGGAATGCATGTTTCCTCGTTTCAATTTTGAAGAAAAGGTCTTCCTTTCTTGGCGTTCTTCAAGTTGGTGCTTAATGGTGTGCTTCAACAGTCTTGAGCTTCATGGCCCATTAAGGGAGTATGCTCTAAAAGCAACCATGTTCTAAATGCGACTCCTATTTAAGAATGGATGACATATTAATTGAAATATTGATTATTGTCGATCACGGGTTATGTAGGCTTAAGTGGTCGCTTTAAGAGCATGCTACCTTAGAATGAGTTTCATCATATTTTTTGCTTCCTTCAGGATTTTGAAGCTGATTATGAGGAATATATGAAAGTTTCAACAAACGCAACCCATAAAACTCAAGTGCACAAATTTATCTTGATGGTCAAGGTAAAAGTCAAATGATTGAATGATATTCAAATCTACAACTTTAAATCTTATAGCATGCATCTTGAGCTTCATGGCCCATTAAGGGAGTATGCTCTAAAAGCGACCATGTTCTAAAATGCGAATCAACATCTCAAAATTTGAGCCTCTAGGACAAACTCAACATGATCAAGATTTTATTTGTGATATTGGTGGCATTAGGAGAATTATGAGCCCTCCAAAAGGCTGCCAGTTCAAAAAGGGTGTGGTGCTATTATGGGAAGAAAAAAATTGAAATCCTTGGGTGGCACGTCAGATTCTCATTAAAAAAAATATTATTATTATTTTTTTATTTTCTATTAATTTTTTTTTTTAATGAAAAAAAAATTAAAATTTTATAATTTAAAAAAAAAATTGTAATGTCATAGGCCTTCCGGCTGATTTGTTTTGACAACCTCTTGGAGGGCTCATATTTCTCCTAAAGTTTGCTTGAGCTTAAGTTAAATGAATCAAAGAAGACTCTTACACACTTCAATATACACCATTAGAACATTATATGAATAAATTATGAATTTTGAAGTAAAAAGGGCTTGAAACTTACAAAGGCTGAAAGATGATCATTTGAAGTCCTCTGACATACTCTTCACATGCCTTCTACTCAGGCTATTTTAAGGACATACATTGTTTCAAGTTCACAATCTCTAGCAAATGTGAGAAAATTAGGGTTTAAAAATGAGGCCTTGCTCTGTTGTGCAAGTTGTTATCATTTTTTACATTCAAATTGAATTAAGAAAATGAAGATTGACAAGTTTTGTTTCTACTCTATTTCAAAATTGAAAAAAATTGAAAAATTGAAAAATTGAAAAAAAAACGTAACAACAAAGTGTGACGAATCAACAAAATTGACTTTTAAATATAAAGTTTTTTTTTTTTAATTTTTTGAAAATAAGGAATAAAATTACAATTGAAACATCTAGAAAATCATTTGTTGGTTTGGGCATTGGGTTCATAATTCAAAAGTTATAGTGTTCCAAAATCAAAACGCAGCCAAATTGGCGAGTGTTTCTTGCAATCACTCCAATAACAATTATTTCAATTTATAACCTTTTGGGGGTTAATGATGGTTTAAAGTTTGTTTGCAATAAATCTATATCTCTTTGAGTATAAAAACTTTGTAGCCCCTACAAGCATTTTGGATGTCATAATGGTTGTACATGCCAAAGTAGGAAAAGCTTATTTAGCATAGACCGTATTTGTAAAGAACTCCTAAATGAAAACATTCTCTAAATTGTGAGGTACCATCCTACAACAATAAACAATAATGTCAATTCGGATGATTCTAACCAATTCCCTTCAAGAGTTTTCACGATCTAGCTTGTGCTTGCTTGGCCACTTCTTGACACTTCTATTGTTAATATGTCAACAAGTTGAAAAGCTCGAGATGAAATTTTCATATTCTTCCAATGAGAAAGTGAATTTAAAGTGATTTCAATGCACTAAAGAACATAAAATGTTAACATTGTATGCAAAAGTTATGAAGATTCAAATCATAAAAATGTTAGATAGAAAAAACTAATATTTCATTTCATTTAACTTAGTAGGTTTAAAATAAATACATAAATATAATTATAAATTTTGAATGTTAAATCATAGTAAAATATCAACTATAAGAATTTGAAAAGTAAATTATAAAAAAAAAATCACTAATAGATCACTAATAGTGCCTTTAACCCCTAAAGGACCAACATGCATTTTTTGGCAACATAGATATTTTGGGCAGGTACTTGTGACTAGAGATTTGCATATTTTGGGCTGAAATTTTAACAAAATGTGGGGACGAGGAATATCTTTCATGTGCACAAATTTCATGACATTCGAAAATATGAGTAAAAAGTTATTGCATAATATGTTGTTTGTTTCTCAACTCGGGCAGTCCAGGCAAATCTGAAAAAATCACTTTTTTAAGAAATCAAAATTCGATATTTGTTCTTCAGATATATGTATTCAAAAAGCTTTGAATCGTTGCATTTCAATAGCTGAGATGGAAGTTATGAGGCATTTTAGTTTGCGGGTAGTTATGGAATCTGTACACCAAAAAGAACTTTGAAGTCCTTTATTTTACTGAAATTTCAATATTTTTGAAAAAAAATAATGCTATAGATTGTAGATTGTTTAATACAACAATTCAACCATTTGTATTGAAGATTTTTAATTTTATAACTAATTTATTAACAATTTAGTATTTTGAATCATTCTCTACTTCATTCTACTTACTATTTTTTTCCTATATGTTGTACAACTCCAAATGATCTAAAAATTTTCATGTATGTAGCCAACTTGCCCTAAAAAATTAATCCAAAGAAGCTTAACCATTTTGGACATTTTTTCATAATGATCTAACCTTGTGAAGTGCAGCTGCCTGGTTTTTCGCAGGGCCAAAACAAGGATTCTTGCCACTTCAAATGCTGATATCTTGCAATCTACATGGTGGAAATTTCTGAAATTTTTTCCACATATTTGAAAACTAGAGTACTACAAGATCCTATGGTTACATGTGTCAAAAAATGATGTTTTTCAAAAAACTGGTACTTTTATTAGAAATGGCAGTTTTGAAGCATTTTTGGTGAGAACGTAGTCAAAGAACTATAGGGGTTAAGATAAATTTATAATAAAATGTATTAATTTTTTTAATATATTAACAAATCTTCCATAGATTATAATTATTGGAAATTTTCAAATTTAGAGGTTTAGATATTAATAATTCAAGTTTATTATTATTTTGTAGACCTTTCAATTATAATATTTCTATAATAAGTTTTAAAGTGGGTACAATAGTATTTTAAGCGATTATATATACTTACAAGGGCTCTCAATGTGATACTCTAAATGACTTATGAAAGTACATGGGGGCACTTTAGACTTCAACCAAAAATTGAGAGGCAGTCAATTTCCATGAATTAGTTCAAAACAAGCACTCACTCCTATAGTGACGGCCATAGTGTCAAGTTGCCCTTTGGAAGATCTTACTACACATTCTCAATGACAGACCCACAAATGACCTATCCAATTTTTGCATGATTATGATGACAAATCATAAAACGAAAACATAAAAAAATGACTGCACTCACAAATGACTAAAAAAATGAGTCTAACTTGCACTTTTTTGGAGACTCAACATTTTTTTGGAGGGTTGGAAAAACAAAATTGATCAAGTGAATGACGCAAAAATGTGACTCACAACAATTTCATGGAAACTACCATATTTTTGCAAGAATGGAGTTTCATGGAAACAAGGTGTTAACTAAGGTAGGCATCCTCAAAGTGCCACAAAATTGGTAGTGTACCTAGTCACTATTATAAGGCTTGGTCAGATTTTTATATTGTCTTGTTGGCAAGTGAAAGGAAGTTCCAATGCACCAAAGAATGTAACATTTGGATACAATATGCAAAAGTTATGAAGGGTCAAAGTTTGATTCTAAAAGTGTTTCTTCCACGTAGGTACATAAATTAATTTAGAGATGTACAGAGTGTGAAGATGGCACTTTTAGTTTAGTGGCGCTTTTGAGTTACCTACCTTAAGTAAGGACACTCCAACTGCAAATTGTCAAATCATAATGACTTTCAAGGTTACTGCACAAATTTTAAAAAATTACACCTCTAGTTTCCAAAATTGGATCAATTTTTTGCCAACTACAATAGAACCTCTCTTACTAAACCCTTTCTTAGCCAATAAAACCTTTTTAAGCCAATATATCAAACATGTCCTCAATTGGGCCACATTACAAAGATTGTGATTGAATCTCACCCTCTCTTAGCCAATAAATCTCTATAAGCTAATATATTCGACTGGTCCGAGACCTATTGAATAAGGGAGGTTCTATTGTATCATCATGACTGGTCTCATGCTTTCAAAGATCATCAACGAATCGTGAGTATTCTACAACCCCTCCAAAAAAAATTTAGACCAGAGAGACAAATCACATATATTATAAAGAGATTTATTATGTCATATTTTCTTTATAACTATGATGATATATGTCTCATTGGAAAGAGGACATTAAGAACTTTCATAATATGTATTTAGGGTTAAAAAAACATTTATTTATAATTAGATGAAACACTCAATAAGTGAGAAACAAGGCATTTTATTCTGCAAGGGTGTGAGGACAAGAAGGTCCTTGAATTTTAGTACTTATTATAAAATATTATAAAAGATTCTATCAAATTAAAGAACATATTATAAAATATTATAAATGAATAAGTAAGTCTATATTGACTTACTATACCTCACAGCCCCCATCGACTAGGTTGGGTGAAGTGGCTCCTCACTTGGCCCTTCCAAGTCATTCTAGGGGTGCAAGTAAAAAAGTCCTATTTTGTGCTTGATTAATTTACTTTGAACACCCCTTCTAGCTAATTTGGAGCCTCTCATTGCAAATATAAATTCAGAAGTTGCAAATTTGATCGTGCACAAAAAAATAAAAAATATCATTTTTTTCCCATGGGGTTGAGCGAGGGGTCAGTTCACCCTAGCCACTACACTAATGATGTTAATTAGTGTTAACTACGCTAATTGATTTAAAACAATCATAAGTTTTTACTCTTAATGAATATTTTTACCAACTGTAGGTACAAAGTTTTCCCAACTATAGAACTATTAGGATCCATGCACTCCGTAAAAGTATTCATGAAGAGTAAAAACTTATAGCATTTCTAAAATAGTTAGTATGGGTACACTATTTAACATCATTAGTGTAGTTATAATTGACACTAGAAATCCATTTGACTATCGGCCAATGTAAATATCCAGGGGAATTTTTTGAATTTTTGAAATTTTTTTAAGTCTTAGTTTTGCGTGGCAAAATGGGCGATAAATTGGACAATCAGACAGCTGATGGGATTTGCCAATTTGGAAAAGCTCATGACAGAAGTGACCAGGGTTCAATTTTTTTTGAGTGATTTTCTGATAAAAAAATGTTGATTTTTTTTCAGTGAATATATTCTGGCAATATATTCTAGCTTTCATAGTGGATAAAATCTTAAAATAATGTCAAATGTTGGGACCGTATCTCTTTTTTGGATGAATGTACACTATCTTGGATGAAAAAATAAAATCTCATCCATATATTGTAGGTTTCATTTATTTTATGGATGTGAATAGCTTCTTCAATACAATGAAGATCACTTTTGGCACTGCCTATAAGGTAGTCTAAACACCCATTAGAGCGTCCCTGTTCCCATTTGTGTACCTTAGACTGGCAATAAATATGTCCCTACACTTTAGTCAATGTGTCCTCCAAATGTTCAACTTTGATTTGCTGACGCATTTGAAGGACACCCACCTAACTCTAATTGGCTTAATACTAATTTTTGCATATTTCAGTTTAGGATCCACCTGTGTGACTGGTTCAGTGGTTTAGGGAGCCGGCACTTTGAAAAATCATAGAAATTACATACCTCACCAAAAATATCTAATTTTTTTTTAAAATTCATGATTTTCATTTGCTAGTAGTAGAAAAATATTTTTTATGGAAAAGGTGCCTCCAACTATGCTAAATTGCTTATACTGACGGTTTTGGGAGCTTCCACCGTAATATATTTTTTTTTAATTTTTAAATACAACCCCTAAAGGACCAACATGCGTTTTTTGGCAACATAGAAATTTTGGGCAGGTACGTGTGACTAGAGATTTGCATATTTTGGGATGAAATTTTAATAGAATGTGGGGACAAGGAATATCTTTCAAATGCACAAATTTCATGACATTCCAAAATATAAGCCAAAAGTTATTGCATAATATGTTGTTTGTTTCTCAACTCGGGCAGTCCGGGCAGATCTGAAAAAATAACTTTTTTAAAAAATAAAAATTTGAAATTTGTTCTTCAAATTTATATGTACTCAAAAAGCTTCGAATCATTGCATTTCAATAATTGAGATGAAAGTTATGAGGCTTTTTAGTTTGCGGGCAGTTAGGCAATCCTTAAACCGAAAAAAACTTTGAAGTCCTATATTTTACTGAAATTCCAATACATTTGAAAAAAAATAATGCTATTGGATGTAGATTTTTTATTACAACAATTCAACCATTTGGATTGGGGTTTTTTAATTTTATAACTAATTTGTTAACAATTTAGTATTTTGAATCATTCTCTACTTCTTTCTACTTACTATTTTTTTCCTATATGTTGTACAACTCCAAGTGATTTGAAAATTTTTGTGTATGTAGCCAACTTGCCCTGAAGAATGAATCCAAAGAAGCACAACCATTTTGGACATTTTTTCATAATGATCTGACCTTGTGAAGTGCAGCTGCCCGATTTTGTGCAAGGCCAAAACAAGGATTTTTGCCACTTCAAATGCTGACATCTTGCAATCTACATTGTGGAAATTTCTGAAATTTTTTTGACATATTCACAAACTAGAGTACTACAAGATCCTACGGTTACATGTGTCAAAAAAAATGATATTTTTCAAAAATTTGGTACTTGTCCTAGAAATGGCAGTTTTGAAGCATTTTAGGTGAGAACATAGTCAAAGAACTTTAAGGATTAAGACTGCTGGTAGAGACAACCAACAGCTAGAAAACCTCAGTGAGGTAGTATGCTCTTAAAGTGCCCATGCTCTAAAAGCAATCATGATACATGGGTACATTTTGCTTTCTTCAATGTAATAGCAATGTACATTTCAGGAGGCAATCGCATTTAGTGACCACTGCATTACAACTTCAAAAACTTGTAACTAATTCCTTGAAGGTCCAAAAAATATGAAACTACTTGGGTTGGATGCCAATTCCTTTTTTCTTCCTATGAAAATTTCCTGAAAATTGTTTCAAGGAGATTAGCTTGCCGAATGCAATCAGCTCTTAAATGGTCGCTTTTAAGAGCAGTCTACTGTCCTAGCTTGCTTCTTCTGTTCACAGCGCACGCAGTTCACAGTTGTGCCTGCAGCTGCAGACATCTACCAAGTGTATTCCAAGACTCAAAAGTGCCGACTATTCGGTACAGACCGAATCATCGGTACAGACAGACTAATAAAGAGGTCCAACTTCTGCCGTATTAAATTAATGATAGAAAACTCATGAATGCATGAAGGAGGTCCTTCTGCTGAAGAAGCGAAAGCTGTGAGCCACAAGCTAGCTAGGTAGCAGAGTGCTGTGCTGCAACAACATGATTACTAGCTGAAAGGAATAGAAAGCTGAAGCAACAAATTGCTGCAGGTCGATCTTAACTTTGGGAGTACGATGAATTTAAAAACACGCCGATGTTTGATGCAACCGTAAGAAAATCGGGGTGCAAGCAGCTGGAGCTTGCCACCCCATTCATTGTGAAATATTTACAAGGGTACATAACAAATTAGACTACATTTTTACAGGCTGATATTTAGTTGCATCTCAAAGATCGTTGGAATGGTTATAACTTCGTTAGCTTGCCTTGAAATGATCAGTAACGGAACCCTTCCGACCCGTCTCCTCTGAAATCCCGTAGAGCCGGGGCCGGGGTGAAATGATGCTCTCACCCACTGATCCTCAGTAGCCAGGTAAGTCTTCTATAATGCATGATGGCTATGTGTTCAGCGAATAAACATATTAAACACCAAACATACTTGCAAGTGTGGAAATTGGTGAGTATTTGATTTACACATGCTAGCATGSWYGG